>CAJQZP010001037.1:877500-1005000 GCA_907164705.1 Parnassius apollo
TAAGCTACAAGGCCGACATATTGCCACTTCAGCTTACTAATTCGTTGACCTATGTCGATTACTCTTGTTCTACTGCGGATATATTCCTTTCTAAATTTATCATGCAGAGAAATCCCGATCATAGCCCTCTCCATAGCTCGCTGAGCGATCTTGAGCGTCAGTGAAGAACCACGACTCACATCTGTAAGTCATCACTGGCAACACGCACTGGTTGTACAAACTCGTTTTCAAGTTTTGAGATATACTTGACGAGAAGGTATGTCGTAATTTCTCGAACGCTGCCCAGCCGTTTTGAATCCGTCCGTTGACCTCTCGGTCATAGTTGGACTTACCTAGTCGGACTATTTGTCCCATGTAAACATACTCGTCAACAACTTCGAGCTTAGTGCTCCTACCTACCATGGTAACCTGCCCCGCTGTTACCATGGTCGCCACCGTAACCAGGAATAGTGGGCTCGCCGGGGACTGGCGCCACTTCGTCGTAACTCTCATCATGGGGTGTATATTGCCGTAGTTGCCATGCTTGACGAGCGGGTTGGCACCGCAACATATATACATAAACACTCATTCACCCAGGGGAGAAACCCGCTCTTAAACTCCTTTTGCCCTTTCAATCTCTCCCTCCCCACTCAACCGCAGTTTCTTAGTTGTCATTTTGCGGTTATCAGACAGATGCTGCTGCCCATCTCCTGCCTTAGTTTTGCTCTGTCGCCTTTTACGACACCCACGGGAAGGTATATGGTAATGAGTATTCTTGCTACCACTACACGAGATTTACGACATGATAAGTAAGGTAAACATTTGCCATACTCTTTTGTTATAAGTTTTGTTTATAGAATAAGGTTGACAAGCGAGCACAACGTCTACCTAGTGAAGATAGTGGCCCATGGGCACCTACATTTATCTTTAATTTGAATATCGAAAATCGAAATGCAGATGCGTTGTAACTCGAGCATTACGAAGGAAAGTCTCACATCCACGTATTACAGGCTACGTATCTTGTACGGAGGGGCACACTGAAATGATCGGGAATAGAATATTTCCGATCATTTTAGTGAGTTAGATTGTAACTCATTACAATAAAACCTTTTTTAAAATTTGAATACTGGCCTCTTAGAATCTTAATGACATTCAAACAATTAAAAATGTTTAAAAACAAAAACTATCTTGGTTTAAAGTTGACACGTCGTTAAAAGAAATGGAGCTAACGCGTGCACATTTCCGTACCACAGTTCATCACAATTTTTGTCGCGGCTTATCTCAAGATAAATGTCTCAGCGAACTTGTTTCGATTTATAATGTTGAAGCACCGAGTCAAACGACAATATACCGCTGGTATGCCGAGTTCCAACGCGGTCGTGTGTCGCTCAGCACTGTTTCTTCTGCAGGTCGACCAAGAACAGCGGTCACGCCTGAAAGCATCGCAGTTGTGCGAACTACTATATTAGATGACCGTCATGTGACACACGAGCAGATTCGGGCTGTTATCAGTATCGGAATGACTGCAATTCAGTCGATATAACATAATGAGCTGTGTGTAAAAAAGGTGCCGGTATACTCTGCAACGCTTCAACGGAGGGAAGTCAAATGCCGTTTATAATATCGTTTCAGGTGACGAAACATGGATCTATTCATACGAACCTGAAAGAAAACATTAATCAGAAGTTTGGGTCTTCGAAGACGAGGTCAAACCAACGAAAGTGGTTCGCTCCCGCAGCGTGTCAAAGAAAATGGTCGCTACGTTTGTCTCGAAAAAGGGGCATGTTGCTACAATTATTTTACAGGAACGCAGAACGGTTACCACTGAGTAGTATATCACGGTTTGTTTGCCAGAAACCGAACTCCGAAAAAAATAACCCGGAACGTCGCATCATCTTACATCACGATAATGCGAGCTCCCATGCGGCTCGGGAGACAAATGATTTTTTGAAGCAGGAAAACCGTACAGTCCTGACCTGAGCCCAAACGATTTCTTTACATTCCCTAGAATGAAAGATTTATTACGCGGTCAACGGTTTGAAGACGCCGAAGCAGCTGTGAAAGTGTACAAATCAGCCATTTTGTCAACATCAACTTCAGACTGAATTTACGGTTTTAATGAGTGGTTTACACGAATGGAAAAGTGCATTAAGTTGGACGGAAAATACTTCGAAAAACAATAAAATACAATTTAGCTATACCGTGCATGTGGTTTTTCTTATTTCCGATCATTTCAGTGTGCCCCTCGTAATAGATGTTTTAAATTCACGATTGGAGCCATTAGGTGGCGCTGTTGTCGAGATAAAGACATCATCCGTACAAAGCCAAGGCGGATTGTTAGTTTTGTGTAAACCAGCTGTTTGTTTCTCCGCGATTCAATTTACGGGCACGGTAACAAACCTTAATTGGCTGAATGGTTTCAGAATTGGCTTTCAGTGTCGATATTAATCAGCTGCCTCCGTTTTGCTTCGCACAATGTTTATTTTAAGAAGTATTATACATTTATTAAGATGTTTTGGATTTCGGTTATGTTTTATGCGTGCATACTGATTAGGAGATCAGTGATAAAACCGCAAGGAAAGGAAAAAGGATCAGTGATGAAACCGCAAGGAAAGAAAAGGAAAAAAATCCACAAATTTATTTTTTCCTTGTGCCATACGGTGGGTACTTATTTTTTTATTTATAAGTTTTTTTATAGGACTAGTGTGACAAACGAGCACACAGTCCACCTAACGGAACGTGTATGGAGTGTAGAGGTAAGAAGTACAGACTGTGTATTAAAAAGTGTCCGTAGAAAATCGTTAAATAAGGGTGGCGCCACTATAACTACGGGGTAAATTTTAAAGAACGTGCCGAAAAATATTAATGGGATAGACTTTTTCGAGGTTATATTTACTAAATAAATATTATTTTAGATTTTACAGCTACTGAGCAGTTTAGCAGCGCACTTCAAACCGTCTAAAACTGCTACGTTCATTTCATGTAGCTGTTTCCTGTAGCTACTCCAGCGCTGTTGTGGAGAGTTTTTTAACTGTTATTTATTGCTTACAGAGAGACACTTTTTCGATAATTCTCCTATGAGAGATTGTTCTCCTTACTTCTACAATCCACAGGTACGTGTTTGATGTGGCCCATAGACATCTACATGTATCCTCGATTACGAAATAAAATGCAGATGCGTTGTCACCCGTGAGGGCTAAGATGAAATGCCTTCATTCCAGTAAAAAGAGTCTCCTGTTCTCTACACTCACCATACGAAAAACAGTAACGTTAAGCCGCTATTTCACGCTGGTATTCCGTGAGAGCGTGGTCCTTCCCTGGTCGAGCCGACCCATTCGTGCTAACACTATACTACTAATATAATTGCAATATGGCTCTACCACGTAAGAGATTATTTATTGTAAGACATTTTAATTTAAGTGTACAATTGTTCGGATGGCATTCTTAACCCTGTCAACCATTGTCAACCATATGAAACATAGATGAATAAACATCTGTAGAGAGCTAAAAAAACTGTCAAAAGCAACTGGACATCATGATTGCATTTAAATAACTTACCATTGTTATTTCTGTTTATTTTCTTAATTTAATTTCAACTATTTTATCGTCAATAGAGTCAACTAACTTTAATTCCTGAAGACCAAAATAGATGGCGGTATAACCATCAATATGTTTAATTTGCTAGATGTAAAATTAAGTTTGGAGACGGAGAGCAAAGTTAAATGCCTTGTGGTCATAGTACCAGACATCTCGCACCTTTGGCGCTGCTTCCCGTACCCTGTTTGGATATTTTTATTTTACGTCAGACATAAGGGAATTAGTTATACTGCCATCTATCGGAACTCTTGAGATACCCCTAAAATTTTCCACTGTGGTATGACGAAATGGGGTGACGTATTGTAAAGTCACCATCACCTGACGCAAGCTAGCTATGAAAGACACGTCTACATATTATTTACACTTCATTGACTGCAGCTTGAATATTTCAGCGTGGTGTTGGTAGATTTTTCAAAAGAGGCTTGCCAGTGTGCCAAAGTGAGCCACTTTTGAATTTGAAAAAGGCTAACGTTGTGATATAAGTACAATTTTCTTTGAAAAATATTTTATTGTAATAAAACGGAAGTTTGGCCAAAATTAGGCAGTTGTTCACTGTACTGTACAGTACTGGTATGTACTATATAATATTCTGCGCAAGTCATGAGTTCAATAGCTATGCAAATTGTCGGAGGTCAAAATTATTCACAAAATTCTCAAAATCAGCGGCTTAATAATAATATCTAGAAATCAAGAAACTGCGGTTACGTAACCCGTCAAATAAAAAGCAAATATCCCATAGATTGCCTCATAAGGGGAATTTAATTTTTTTGACGGGAAGACCTATTTTTATTCTCATTTTTATTAATTTCATCCATACACTAAGATTTTCTTCAGACAAATATCCAGACTCAGAACAGTTATTTGTAAGCCATAGAAATACTTGTTCCATGTGGGATTCGAACCCGTGATCCTCGATGTTGCAACGCATCGCTAAGCCACGACGCAACAGAGTCGTCAGACCTATCATAAGCAGGGGACTTTGACAGCCAGATTGGCAAGTAAATGAATTTCTTACTAACTTTTAGTCAAATTTTTGACTTATATTTACAAAGATAACTTAGCCCAAGCTAGTCGTTAAAGTAGATCAGAGCTGTCTAAACCAGACACGATCCAGGGCTGATACAAATTACATAAAAGATTAGAGAGCCGCAGAAACGGCATGTAATTTTAAAAATTAAAATACTTGGATATCAATATAATATTTAATTTTAACCGTGTTGTGGCGGCGTAAGAATATCCACTAGTTATCATCCCATATCATCCCGTGGGCGCACTAAGAACCGACAGAGATCGAAACAGGTGATGGGCAGCAGCATCTTCCTGATAACGACTTTGCCCACCCGCCTGCCAAACGTGACAACTATGGCCAAATCCCCCCATTAGACAGTCTATGGGGAGACCAGCAGTGGTCTTTCACAGACTGTGATGGGAGAATAGATGGATGGATATAATTTTATTAGTTCTTCATTCATTTCTTATTTAAAATAGTTTCAATATCAATAAATATTATTAAGATAATATTATTAAGAACTAATAAAATTTTAATAATATTATCTATTCTATTATATAATTATAGGCTATATTATATTTGCTATATTATAAAACATAATTATAAAAAATCCACTACATCAAACAAAAACAGCTAAATTCATTGGTACCCATTATGAAATACTACTTCATATATCACCCATTTCCGTTGGACTAGTTAACTCTAACTGCAAGTTCCATAATTATTTTTTTGATTCTATGAGTCTTACAACTTTATGAGTTTTGACTGCCTCGTTGGCTCAGCGGTCGTGAGCGTGATTGATGATCACGTGGGCCCGAATTGGAACATGGGTTTGCGATGTTTCATCTCCGTGCCTTGGAAACTACATAAATTTTAATTCCTACGACTGGCCTCTTTATAGTCGTGTCGGATTGAAGTTCATAAGTTTAACTTCAAACTTCCCAAATATTTATTTTAAATAATATGTAACGGCAACCTCATCTGATCGTGCATAAGGTGATTTGTTTATTTTCTAACGTAGATTAAATAAAATTGCTTTCAACATATATTGTGAGCGCCTGGCAAAATACAACATGCAAACAAACCAGTGCGTAACGTAACAGTAAAGTTTATCGAAACAAAACAGTAAAGTTTATCGAAACAAATAATATTAAGAAAATATATCGATAGATTTTTCCTACATTTTCATGTACATATCACATCTCATCACACATCCAATTGTAACACAATGTGTAGGACAAATTGATTGGCTCGACTGAGGAGAGTCGACGCTCTCACAGAACAGAATACCAGCGGGGAATAGCAGTTTAACGCTGCTATTTCGTATGGTGAGTGTAGAAAACTGGAGACATTTTTACTGGAAACGGGGCATTTCATCTTAATCTTCAAGGGCGACAACACATCTGCATTTTGTGATTCTTAACCAAGCATAGAAGTAGATGTCTATGGGTCACATCATTCGCTCACCATCAGGTGGACTGTGTGCTCGTTTGTCACCTTATTCTACAAAAAAAATATCAATAGACTACCGTGATATGTCGGTCTACGGTAATCTATCACCCTATTTCGACCTAAGCGTGTCGTAAGAGGCGACAATGCGATATGCCAAAAACGTCTTAAGATTTTATATAGAGCAGCGTCAAAGGTGTGGGACGTCTTGTCGCGTCCACCAGACAGAATTTCAGAGAATTTCTTGATAGAAATTGGCACTTATGAAATTGTTAATTGCAATTTTAAATGCTTACTAACTACGTGCTCAGCGATGAAAGAAAACATTGTGAAGAAACCTGCATAGATGAGAAATAATTTTAAAAAAAATCGGAGATATGTGAGGCCGCCAATACGCATAATGGCAACACGGCTGACACTTCCTTGCCCTAAAATTCTCTCAGTAGCGAGAAGAGGCCAGTACGCAACAGTCGGACGTGTATAGGTTGTAAAATTACTTCTAGTTAGAAGAACACAATAACTGATTTTGGACCAACCCGCGATCGAAGCCGGGAGCTCACGATCAGTTTCCGCGTTAATGACCACTGGGGCAACAAGGCCGGTGTCTCGTACTGCGTCCATTAACCTGTCAAGCAGTTTTTGATTGAGGCTTATTCCCGCTACACTGGGAGACAGCCCCATGTCCAGCAGTGAACCTTTACGAGCTGCAGGATAAGAATATCACTGGATAAGTAATTAACATTATAAAGTACAGTTCTGTAACCATTTCGTTTACCAAAGGTATAACAGAAACAGAGAAAAAAACTTTTTTACCAAATAAATAAAATTAAAAATTAGAAGAAAATAATGAATTTACCACTGGTTTGAAAATACCTTTTTCCTGGGAAGCACCAGCAACAAACCCAACGGGACAATTTTTTTTAAACAAATCGGAAATAGCTTGGTAGCGATCACCTCATTCCCAGGGGTTATTATCGTCCATAAATACCTAAGTATCATACTAACCCTTTTTATACAATCTTTGTTTAATAAAAATTTTAATCTTGGCGGAAGTTAGATTTTGTAAGAAAATAATATCTGCCTAATTCGAACCTGGAGCCACGCAAGTGCTCGTGTTGTTACCAAACGCGTGGAACTAATGAAAACCAATAGCTTTGCGTCTAAGATCATGATGTGTTAACTTATAGCGATGGCACTTATATTAGTGATCAATGGATGGCACGTAATGTATTTGCTACATACGTCTTTTTGGATATCGATTCACGAAACACTAGTTACACATTGTAAGGCTGTGGGCACAAAATATACCTAAATTTTTGATACGTATATGTTATTCCTAAAAAGAATACGGTGTTTACAATTATTGAACGAGACTCCTTTTTTTGAAGTAGGCAAAAAATCTTGAGTGACATGTCAATTGCAGGCTTATGAAAAAACTAAAGAAAACTAGAGTATACTACTAATTTATTTAAAGAAATATTTCTCCTTTTTGCCCATGTATGCTTTTTGTATCATGTCCCACAATTCGCGATACTTTTATACATATATTATTAGCATATTATATTATTTATAATGATAAAATAATTGATGTTCATGATAACATTGTTATGCCTTTTTTATAAGTAACACTTTTACTTATAACTATTTTATGATAGCCATATTCGCTTGCGTCATCGCTCGTGGTGGTTGTTGGTAGTGCGGTGCCTGTTCATGACCATCATTGACACTATTTAGGAGCGAATTGAGCTGTTGCGTAACATGCCAATCATGTATGCGTATCTACTATAACGTGCCGGATGAATGAATTTTCAATGTACCGCCAGCACGAAGTTTGCATGTCATTCGCATGAATCAGTATAAGTAAACGATCATGCACACGTGATATCTCGTAAGACATGTTATGACACGTTACTGTACATGTCCCGCTTAATATATCCAGTACAATAACTGGCTGAGAGGCATTACATTCTAGAGTTAACCCAGTTTACTTTCTTCTATCTTTAACTCTACCTAATATTTAATTAAAAAAAACTATTTTACAGCCCATATACGTCCCACTACTGGGCACAGGCCTACTCTCAATTCTGAGAGGGTTTTTAGTGCAAGGAAGTGTCCACCGCGCTGCCCCAATGCGTGTTTTCAAATTTCATGTCTACGATGTTTTTTTTTCTTATTATTCTGACATGCAGGTTTACTCTCGTTGCTTTATTTCACCGCTCAGCACGAGGTAAATCAGCACTTAAAATTTCGATTAAAATTGGAAACCGATTTGCCCGCTTAATGTGAAATTCACATCAAGCGCGCCATCTGAGCTAGCACGGCTCACATATTAAATTTAACACTACTGGTGAAGATAAGGTTGTGCGAGACATCACTGCATGAACGTGCATCACGTAGTTTTAGCAGTGGCAGGAGGGGGGAGTGGTACGGAGGATACGGTAGCGGTTCGCCGGTCGCACAGAACGACTCAGTTTAAGTTAACGATCGCGCGGTTACATTGTCGGGTTACCTCTGTAGCACGAATAAAACTAATTCAGTACAGTTCAACTTTAATTCATTCTCATCAGGGTAGGCAGTACTCCCTATCACAAGATGTACAGGACACTGTCCCCACCATATGGTGCTTCGAGCCGGATTTGAACCAGCGACCTATGGATATATGGTCCTTCGATCCTTCAATAAAAACAGGAGAATCACCCAAGAATAAATAATTGAATCACGTCAGAGGTCATTCGAAAGCCACCACGTGCACAACCTTCCTACGCCATCTTCAAGTTGAACTGTTTCACCGGAGTAAGCAATGCTGTATAGCTGACACTCCCGGGCATTAACATCAACACTTCCGGAAGCTTCGATCATCAAGGATTCGTGAGATCGTTCCATTTCCTATTTTCATCCTAATCATAATCATTTCCCTATATATTTATTATTACTTATTCTATTTATACTATAAATTTTACTCATTTCTTCGTGTTCTTACATCTTATAATTTCATCCACGTAATTATTTTAACTGTATTTAGATTATTCATCCCTTGTGTTTGTTTACGTTAATAATAAAAGTCAAAGTTAAAGTTAACTTTATTAAACAATAAAAGTTAAAGTCATATTCATGTTAAACAATTAAAAATATATTTTTTTATCACATATATAATAGAAATAAGAATAACTTTATTCTTTTTTTATTCTTTTTTTACTTCATAAATTTATATTAATAAAACATCTAAGTAAGTAGGTAAATTCATCACAATTCCTTTTATCACCTTTAAAGTCTTAAATCATTAAAAATAATAGCTTACATATCGCCTTTCTTTATTTATTACAAGTATTTAAATTATTTTATTACAAACTTCTAACCTTTACAATTCTTCTTACAGATCGATATTAAGAAAATAAAAGTGTACATTGTTGGAATATTGAGCGCCTGGCAATTTAGTTGCAAAATATTTGTTGTATTTTTTTATCAGGCGTCATATATTATTACTTACTTTAATTTCCATTCATATATTATTATTTACTTTAATTTGATTTAAAGGTTTAGCTGATTAAGCCCTAATTTAAAATCGAATAAAAGCAAACGTTGCTTGCTTTTTGTTTTCCTTTTTTAATTATTAATTAAAATAAAAAAATAACAATGAGTAAAAAAACAAATAAAACAGTTAATTAAAAAAAGAGCTACAATTAAAGGAAAGCTTACTATCTTTAATAGTTATTTAAAATCAATTCAAAATATTGAAGAAAGAAAGTTCAAATTGAGCTTCAGATGCGTTTAGATAAAATTGAAAATTTAGACGATGATTTCGACGGTTTGCAGAGTGAACTGGAGGAGTTGTTGGATATGCCCGAGGACGAAATTAAGGAGCGCGAGGCCTTCGAGTTACAATACTACTCTCTTGTGTCCGCCGGTCGTGCCTTGATCCAAAGCCATAGTAAGATTTCACTTCCTTCACAAGACACCATGGCTGTGGTCTGCTCTGATGCAACGTCACACTCACACAAACGTAAGGTTGTTTAACTCCCTAAAATAGACTTGCCACATTTTAATGGTGACTTTGATAGTCTGGCTGGCTATTGGCTTGGGTCATCGGTACATTGGTACATCGACAATGTAAATAAATTCCCTTATCTGCGGGCATCTCTTGAAGGTAATGCAGCCTTAATCATATCAGAATTAGATTTTTGCGCAGATAATTATGAGTCAGCATGGAAAATCCTTTGTGAACGATACGATAATAAGCGTCTTCTCGAAAATCATCATTTAAATTCAAAATAGAATCTATTCAAAAGGAGTCTAGTATAGGTTTACGTAATTTGATAGACACGATAAATAAAAACTTAAGAGCTAGCTAATAGGTCAACCATTAGAACATTGGGATACACTGATTATTCATATGATGTCTTGTAAATTAGATAGCGTCACAAACAGGGAATGGGAATTCCATAGGAGTAACTTAAAGGGATCCCCCTACTATAGATAACTATATTAAGTTTATTTCTACCAAGGCAGATCTTTTATAAACATTAGAAGTATCGAAAATGGAAAAAATTAAATTTTATAATGTAAATAATAAACAAAAAAGGTTTTATATTGTCATCTAGTAAAAAATTCTATCTATGTCCCTTATGTAATAAAGATCATACTTTATTTAATTGCGAATCTTTCAGAATGTTACCAGCCGATATGAGAATTCAAAAAGCTAAAACATTCAAAGTTTGCTTGAATTGCTTACGTTTCGGTCGTTCTGATATCGAATGTAGATTGACACATTGCAAATATTGCACCAAAAGGCACAATACTTTATTGCATACTGATCAGTCTGCCACACAGAATGTAGCTCTTTCGGCTAACGAACTTCATACTAACGCATATACCTACAAATTCTATCGTTTTACTTTCCACAGCCTTAGTTAAGGTCCTCGATGTTAATGGACAGCCGCATGCTGCTAGAATCTTACTTGATAATGGAAGCACTAATAATTTCATATCTAAGGACTTCTGTCATAAGTCGAAACTTAATACTATTTCAACAGATTCTAAGGTGTCTGGTATCAACAATCAACCTCTCAGTAGTTCACAGTTTTGCTCTCTTGCATTGGAGTCTTACGTTGGTGATTATAGGATAGACATTGATTGCATAATTTTACCGAACATCACAACACATCTTCCTTCTACGTATAGTAACATACGGAACATAAAAATACCATCAGGTCTTTGTTTAGCTGATCCTTCGTTTCACGTTCCATCTACAATTGATATTTTAGTTGGAGCAGAAATATTTTGGAATGTGATTGGAACAAATCGTATTAATTTAGGAAAAAACAAACCCACCCTTTTCGAAACAAGGTTAGGATGGCTTGTGTCAGGTTCTATCTTAGAAAATAATCTTAATAATAAACACAACTTTATATGTATGTTAAGTAACCATTTAGACTTTGATCTCACTCGTTTCTGGGAGTTAGATTCTATTTCTCCCAGGCAAAACCTTTCCCCTGAAGAACGCGCTTGTGAGGAACATTTTATAAGGACCACAAGGCGTAAAACCAGACGGCCGATTTATTGTTTCGCTGCCACTTAAAGAATCACCCGCAGTCTTGGGAGATTCCTATAATTTGGTTGAGCGTATATTTTTATATTTGGAACGTAGATTAGATCGAAACCCTATTATGAAACAATTATATGTAGAATTTATGAAAGAGTACCTCACTCTTGGTCACATGACAGAATCTAAATTGCATCAAACAATCACTTGTTATTTACCTCATCATGGTGTTTTAAGGGAATCTAGTACGGCTACGAAGTTGCGCGTTGTCTTCAATGCGTCAGCGACTACATCAACTGGTAAATCACTAAACGATATTTTAAGAGTAGGGCCAAGATTACAAGAAGATCTGTTGTCAATCTTGTTAAGATTTAGACAACATGACTACGTTGTAACCGCTGATATAGAAAAGATGTTTCGCCAAACAGAAGTCTTCAATGAGCAACGCATACTTCAACAAATCTTATGGAGATTCGACCCCTCTCATCCTATCAAAAGTTATCAACTGAATACAGTTACTTACGGCACATCTTCAGCACCTTATCTAGCTACACGACGTTTGTATCGGTTAGGTCAGGAGTCTACAAATCCAGATATAAAACGCGCAATTTGTCATGATTTTTACGTTGATGATTTTTTATCTGGTCATAGAACTGTAGAAGAAGTAATTTCACTTTCTCAGGGAGCTCGCAAGATTTCACGGAATCCAACTGTTGAAACAACATTTCTGGAACCGATTTTCTAACAAGTATATCACTTTACTTCAGCAGAAGACAAAATAGATGCAGTCACATGATACACTTAAGGAAGGGACACTTGTCATCATAAAATACAAGTCCAATCCACCCATCATGTGGCTACTTGGGAGAGTCCTTCGAGTGCTGCCTGGAAGGGATGGAGTTTCCAGAGTCACTGACATCCGTACCAGGAAGGGAATAATCAGGCGAGCCTTCAACAAAATATGCCCCTTGTCGACATCAAACATCGAAGATGTCTCTTCAACGCCGGGAGTATATGGTGAAGACAAGGTTGTGCGAGACATCACTGCATGAACATGCGTCACGTAGTTTTAGCAGCGGCAGGAGGGGGGAGTGGTACGGAGGATACGGTAGCGGTTCGCCGGTCGCACAGAACGACTCAGTTTAAGTTAACGATCGCGCGGTTACATTGTCGGGTTACCTCTGTAGCACGAATAAAACTAATTCAGTACAGTCCAACTTTAATTTATTCTCATCAGGGTAGGCAGTACTCCCTATCACAAGGTGTACAGGGCACTGTCCCCACCAACTACCTAATATTAAATTAAAGATAACAACCAACGCATCTGTGGCCTTTCTTAATTGAAGTTGAATGAAGCTGTCTATAGGCTATATAACACGTAGTCATAATATTTTTTGTCTTTGTCTGCAGTAGTCATTTACCACCAGGGAAACAGATAGATCGCCTGCCAGTCTCAAAGTATGAAATGACAGAGATTTATGGAGGATGGTCATGGAAAAAGAAACATTTTTGTAGTTCTAAAGGTTTCTATAATTTCAAATCGGACATTTTTGAAATTCATCATTTATTGTAACAGAAGGAAAAACTTTATAAACAGAATACAATTTTGAAACAAAAAAATATTTATATTCCTATTAAAACTTCTCACTATTTGTCGCACATTTTCAATAAAGAATCATTGTTCCACGCCTTTATGAAATAACGTGATAGCAACGAGCGACGCGACGACCGAAAATAAGAATGACGCCATTTTGGTTTTCGCTTCGCGAACGGACGCACACCTAAAAAAATTAAATAGCGAAGTGGATTCCACCCAAACAAATATATTATACTTTAGTATTCGTATAATTTTAATGTCTAATTTAAAACAGTAATAAAAACTAACAATGCTTGGACATTGATATAGTTGTAATTAGTTTTTTTTTTCTTATTCAGTGTTAAACTTTTTGTGCTGTGATTTAAGTGTGTAGTGTGCTGATAGTTATATAGACTAAGTGTACAACATGGATGGAGATTTCGATGTCGATTTTAAGCCATTCCTAGATTACATTTCACCGGAGAATTTGAATAAACAATTGAAAAACTGTGGAGTATTCACCGGTAATGACCAGCTTGGGTTCGAACCGTTTATTAAATTACTGAATAAGGCAATTGATAAGATGCGTACACTTTTGCAAACTGAAACAGATCATTTGGAAGCTACTTGGATGGACGCCAATGGTTGCTTGGACCAAATGGAATATTTAGGATCAATTGTGACCAATTACAAAACTCGTATGCGCAAGCTTGAGAAACTGCGAAATGAACTTCAACGCGTACGCAAAGAAGTGCTGTTGTTAAAACTAGATACCACTGAACTATATACCCAAGCGAAAGTTCTTGCCGAGAAGATACGACAGAAAATAGTAATGCAAAACATAACTGTAGAGGCCCTGAACAGATTTGTTACAAGACATACTAACCTCATGTCTAAAATAAAATCTAATCTAGTTAAACTGAATACTTACAAATTAAAATATAGTCAAGACTACTTGGATAGTACGATGGAGACGTTTTCAGCTGAACGTCCAAAGAATTCAACACTACTACGAATGGAGGCTGAGTTGCGAAAGCGCACTCTGAAAGAACTAGCTAAAAACGCAGAGCGTTTTAACAATATGGCATTACCAATACTCGAGCCGATAAGAACTCTGAATACGTTCGATTTAGGTACTCAGTCAGCGTCCACTCGTAGTACGATTGTTATTGACAATTCGGATGACGACGACAATATTTTATAAAATATTACCTCGTACCAAGATCTGATGCTTCCTGATATATTTTAAATGTGCCTTAACGTATGTGTTATAAAGCATGTTCTGCTTTAAATGTTTATCCCTCACCACATGTCGCACAATCGAAGTTTAAAAGAAAGTCTGTGAATTGAATGACAGAATATTAAAATCGGAAAGCTCAGAACTACTTGACTAGTTGTCGTGACATTTTGCTAATTTGTAATTAAAGTAATTGTTGACAAAAAGTTACCACAAGTGAATTAAAATCATTGAGTAATTTTGTTCTCTAATTGTTATGATTCTGTCTTCTACTTATAAAACTTCATTTACAAGAACTAATAAAGTACAAAATGTCTTTCAACTAATACCAAGTCAGAAGTTAGCAGTTGACCTCGACTCTATTTATAATACAATAATAAAAATATGAGCAAGTGACATAAAAATAAATAAGCAAACGAAAAATCTTTCGTGGTTTTCCCATGGTGTATTATTTGTCACTCGAATATTATAAAAAGAGGTAAAATTAAATGTCGAATATAGAGGTTTAACATTCCTATTTCCATAACTAGATCGATTGTTAATTTGAAGTCAGCTTACTACAAACGTATACACTGCAACACAAGTGTATTTTTAGATGTTAATAGTAGGTTAAGTTGCATGTAATAAGTTAGTAAATGCCTAATTTTGATACTGAATGTAGAATGTAGAAACAAATAAATGTTTATGCCATCTAAATGTCTATTTTTTAATATTTTAAACTAAAAACAAAAATCTCAAAATAATCTGTATTTTCAACATGTGCTCGTTTTCACCCTATTCAAAAAAAAAAAAAAAAATGTAAAAATAAAAATAAATAAGCTAATGGGCAAAACAGATGCGCGTGTAATGACGAAGCTACGTAATCAGTCATTGACCTATACGCTATTTGTGTTATTGTGGTTTTACTGTTAAAGAAGGCAGATTTTTGTATGGAATGAGGCTGATAAACGAGCATACGGTTTATCTGATGCTAAGTGTCAACTTTTTAACCATCAGTAGTTTTAGATTCTTCATATTTAAAAAGCATTCACACACATACATACACGTTCATCCACTCTCGCAACTTTGTGTAAATAAGGTTGTTGGTATTAATGTTATGTAATAACGTCGAGTAATTGATTTGTAGGTATAAGCCTTTTTAAAGCCACGCCCATCTTCGCATAGATATAATAGAATAGAATAAATTTTATTCGGCATAGACGACGGCTCCGTGGCGCGGTGGCTTAGTAAATGAGTTGCAGCGCTGAGGGCCGCGAGTTTGAATTCGGAACCGGAAATACCGGGATATGGAACAAGTATTTGTAAGTTAACCTATTTTTATAGATCCAGGGTGAAAAACGAGCACACAGTCCACCTGATGGTAAGAAGATGATGTGGCCCGTAGACATCTACATAATCAGAATTTTTGCCAAACATTTTGCCAAAATTGCTGTCAGCTGGGGACCATATAGTGTATAATACGTAATTATGGGGCGAGTCACTCGAAAACAGTGGTGCTGCACTTGCCGTTTCCCTTGATATCTCGAAGGCCTTTGAGAGAATTTGGCACGCTAACCTTTTGGATAAGATTCCAGCGTATGGCTTTCCCTGGTCACATTGACTGGGTAAATGACTTTCTAAGTAAACGGTCCCTCCTGGTCACCCTCGATGGCTGCTCATCCGGTCCTGTGGTAACTAACGCCAGTGTTGCTCAGGAGGTCTTTCTCTCCGCAACTCTCTTCCTGCTACATATTAATTAATGCACCTAAGAATTTCTTGTCAGGATAAGCCAATTACCGATTTTAATATGAGCCGAGATTCAAACCCGGTACTCCAAGGTCTAAAAATAAAATAATTTCATATACATAACAATTTATCGAAGAATGATGAACGGATCCTGATGGTAAGGGGATGCTTTGGCCCATAGAAATCTACATTCATCCTCGATTAAGAACAAAATGCACATGCGTTGTAATTAAGGATTAAGATGGAATGGATAAATGCCGAATTTCCAGTGAAATGGGACTCCGGTTATTTACAATCACCAAAATACTTCAGCATTATGCTCCTATTTTACGCTGATACTCTGTGTCACTACCCCGAAAACGTAAAAATTATTGTGCCAGTAGTCAACAACACCTTGTTTGCATTTAATATTCCAGATTTTTACTTTTAAATTTAGAAATGTGTAAGTTTGGAAGCTAATTGTATACTTAACATCTTGAAAGTACAGCGGCGTCTCGTTAGCCGAGGGTTACACCTGAGCTCTCTATGAGAGGAAACGTGTGAATAAACCTCTACACTGCATTCGTGTCAAGTCCTACACTAGTAAAGTCAAAGTGCTCCTCATAGGTTATTCACAAGTATTCAAGTTTATATTTTGTACTTCTATAAATAAAAAAAGATGCCATGTTCTGTTACATTGCGTTAATAACTTACTGAGTTTTTTAGAATGTGAATTAATATATAAATATAAACTTTCACGCCTGTTACCTTGAAGGGTAGGCGGAGATTACGGATTTCCATAATGTGTGATATGGCAGGATCCTGACACACCTCTCTCGTATCTATCACATTCACATCCAAATACCTTCGCATACATGTCGTTTAAAAATTACCCTTAATTTGGTCCATTTTCAATATATCACCAATTTGGTCGATAAACTTCCGTATAGTGTGTCCCTTGCAAACTCCATCACTCACTTCTGTAGCATAAATTGCTTTGACACTCTTTCCTCATTCATTCTTTCTAGGCATCCAAACAAATGAAGCATAACTTTCATAATCCTGGTCACAACTTCTACTTGTAAACCATTCTTTTGTCCTATCACACAATTTCGCACCCTATCTTTCGGAGTCAACGCTAACATACTTCTTAATGATCACGTTACTACTTCCGTGAATTGCAATACTTTTATAACACATTCTGACCTCCCACCCTCCCACAAAAGAGTGAAGAGCGCCATTAACTATATTTCCTGCATTCACTCGTCGCTCTATATATTTATCGTGTCTACCATCACTGCTAAAGACACATACAAATAGACAAAATCATTTGTTCGATCAAGTTTCTATTTCTGTTCTTTGTGTAGTGTATCGGTTTACTTTCTTCTGTTTCAAGAACCATACTCGTAACTTATGTCTTACGTTAACATTTATTGTCCTCTCGTTTAATGACCTGCTCACTTATGTAAACATCATTTGGACCTCGTCCACCGAAGACGCAAATATAACATGTATTGATAGTCGGCGCATAAAGTCACGGTTACGGTTTTACGGTGACGGTTTAACTCACCCGTTCTTAATAAGTTTCCAAACAAAGATCCATAAATGGATTGAACAGTCACAGCAGTCCTGCTGGGACTCTTTTCCTTTTACACACACACACACACACACACAGTCTAAAAAATATTAGTTATTATAAATTAAATAAGCGGTCATTTGTATATCGTGAAGAATAAATCTGAAAAAAAAATATGTTCATGATATAACAATGGCTATTTTACGAGAAAATTATTTAATGTGAAAAAAATCCTCGTTGGCACCAAGGATATTGTGAATTGTTATTTTAAGTGCTGATTTACCTCAGCGGTGAAGGAAAACACCGTGAGGAAACTTTCATGTCTGTAAAATAAGAAAAAAAAGCGATGACATGTGAAGTTCGCCAACACGTATTGAGGCAGCGCGGCGAACAATTCTTGTCCTGAAACCCTCTCAGACATGAGAGGAGACCTGTACACAGCAGTGAGAAGTATATAGGCTGTAATTTTGACTTTGATCCTAATAATTGAGTATTATCAGTGAAAAGGAAAAAATAACTAACAGGGAGCAAAATATATTGTTTGTATTGTATTGTATTGTGTAATTTGTTGTATATTTCCAGGTGATAGAACTCCTTTTCTGCCTGCGAGTTTGGCTACCACTTACCTCTCACGCACCTCCCACTTACCTCCCACTTTTTATTTATTTAACTTCATAAACACATGAGATCTACCAGTCTACCTTAGAGTAGTGCAGAGATAGAAGAGGTAGGTGTAATAAGAAGTATGTACAGCAATTAATATTCACATATATATAAACTCATACATATATAAGCGTATAAATATATACATATATAAATATTATGTAAATATAATATTAAACACGGCTAACTACGAACGCTAAGTTGATTCTGTCATTTTATTGACGAGCAGTTCTCGCACTTTAGACTTCAATGAAATTCAGTTTTCGGCACTCCTGATTTAGGAAGATAGAGCGTTCCAAAGAAGAACAGATTGAACAAAGAACGATGACTTACCTCCCATGTACCTCCCACGTACATCCCATTTACCTCCTACTTACTTCCCACGTACCTTTTTTTTTTTTAATTTATTTTCTTCCAATTATACAATAAACGTTTTTAACATTTTTATCTGCCAAACTGCATTACAGTTTGTCGGCAGTGGTTCTCGTCTTACATGCTTATGTTTATACATATAATCTGAAGTATAATTTCTTATACATATACTAATATCTCCCAAAATCTATTTTATTATTTTATCTATACATATTTAGTACAAAGTTTGTTATGAGGTCCACATCAGCCAAATATCAAAATTGGTTCATTATTTTTTTTTTTATATACATACTGTATATACACATACATATACACTAATTCAACACATACTCAAACAGCACACATCGCATATAGACTGCTAATTTTAACAGTACGTTACTCGTGGCCTGTGGCGTACCTTTATGGACACAATGATAGATAATGTTTTCTTAGGATATTTTTTAAATGATTTTTTGAGATAACTTTACTAAGCAAGTCCGGCGGCAGCTCGTTATATAATTGCGGGATAACCCATCGTCTCGTGCGCATACCGAAGTAATTTTTAATTTTAGGTACTACATATTTTCCTTTTCTAGTGGATTGACGAGTAGGGTAGCCATATTCTCTTTCTACTTTAAACTCATTTTTATTATACTGTTCCATTATCAACTTTATTTTCACTTTTTTGTCTACAGGTACAATTTTACAAATTTTGAAAAGTTTATTATATTCTTTATTACACTCACTTTTCACTTTATTATCTACTAGTATCTTTAACAACCTTGTTTGTAGTTCTTTGATTTTATTTAAATACACTGGGAACGTAAGTCCATAGCTACCCAACCCGTAATCCATAGTTGTATCCGCAAGCGCATAGTACAACATATGTAACATACTTCTGCTTAGCCTAAATTTCAGGTGGTACAATTTACCCAATACACTACGTAATTTGTTACAGATTTGCTGAACATGTATACTCCATACAAAACTGGTATCTATAGTTAGTCCTAGGTATTTGTAGCATGAGACTTGTTCTAACTTCAGACATTTACAGTTATTTACATTGTTATTTCTGTGGAAACAATCGTAGGTATGCCCTTTAATTACAATGTCGGCATGCTTTTGTCGATTGTATGGCGAAGATATTAACATAAATTTAGTTTTGCTTATATTAATTATAATACCATTATCATGCGCCCATTTAACAATGTTGTCTAAGTCTTTTTGCATAACAATTTGTATCGTCTTTGGATCTTTGTACGAGTACATTAGGCAAGTGTCATCAGCATACATATACATTTCACATGATCGTGAAATGTATATTACCTCCCACGTACCTTCCATTTACCCCCACTTACCTCCCACTTACCTCCCATGTACCTCCCACTTTACCTCTCACTTTACCTCCCACTTACCTTCCACTTACCTCCCACTTACCTCCCATGTACCTCTCACTTACCTCCCACGTACCACCCACTTACCTCTCACTTACCCCCCATTTACCTCCCATGTACCTCTCACTCACCTCCCACTTACCTCCTACGTACTTCCCACTTACCTACCATGTACCTCCCACTTGCTTCCCATTTACCTCCCACTTACCTCTCATGTACGTCCCACTTACCTCCCATGTACCTCCCACTTACCTCTCATGTACCTTCCACTTACCTCCCACTTACCTCCCACTTACCTCTCACTTACCTCCCACTTACCTCCCACTTATCTCCCACTTACTCCACCTTACCTCCCACTTACCTCCCAATTACTTCCCACTTACCTCTACCTTACCTCCCACTTACCTCCCACTTACCTCCCACTTAAAGTCTCGTACTTGCACTGCTGTGTTCTGGTTTGAAGAATATAGAGAGCCGGTAGAGTTGCAGGCTGTGAGCCCGTGAGACAGTCTTCAGAAGTGACGAGGCATCTACAGCTTTCTTTGTTAGTTGGTACCATCAGGTAGACTTTGAAAATGTTTATCGTAAATATATACGTATAATGAGAAAATTCTTTTCATTTCATTTTTATATGGACTAGATTAGACATCATGTTTTTTATGTAGATCAAGGGTGAGAAACGAGCACCTAACGGTGGATGGATGCTGTGGCTCATAGAAATCTACATCCATCTTCGATTAAGAATCAAAATGCAGCTGCGTTGTCACGCTTAAGGATTAATATTAATTGTCTCGTTTCCAATGATAGGGTTGTCCGGTTCTCTACACACGCCATACGAAACACAGCAGCATTTAACTACTATTTTATACTTGTATTCTGTGAGTGCGTTGTCCTTCCCCGGTTAAGCCGACTCACTCGTATTACAACTATAATTGAGTTGCAGCATGGCTCTACCATGTAAAAAATAATACACGCGTCCGGTTCAACGTGCTTGGGATTAAACGCCGTCTCTTTTTCGCAAATAGGAATATAATATGCGTTGAAGAATGATACCATCACACTATTACGTCATATCGAATGTCTCTATTCTAAAGTCTGAGAAATGAGAATGTGCCTCCATGAGTAACGAAGGTCAACTTTCCTTATGTTATGAACTACATGTTTTATCATTAACTTCAATTATTACATGTATAACATTATAACACATTAAAATAATGTATCAACTAACAAAAAGTTAGTACAAAAAATAATGTTTTTCTTTTAATGGAATGCCAAGTATTAGTTAAATACTTCCTGTCATTTAAAACATATCTAATTCTAATTTACGCTAGCATTCTGTGAGGGTCTGGTATTTCCTCAAACGACCCCACTTATACGAGAAGCTAACGGTTAAAGTATTTCTGTGAGACTCGTCCATTTAACAATTATGACGGTTAGCAATAAAAGTTCGTTTTGTATCAATAACCTATAGATAGTTAGTTTTGTGTAGGTATTCCAAACTATGCTTATTCGTAAAATTTTTGTTTAATTATTACAATAAATGTCATATTTTTTATGTTCACTGGGCGATATAAGATTTTTAAAAAAAAACTTGTTAACTCAGAGGCACCCCACGCCGTAAATTTTAACGTACGGAAGCAACGAGTTTGATCTCCGGCAGTTCCAATAAAATTGATAAAAGCAATTCTATGAGCTGATTTATCATAAGATAGGCATTGAAGGAGATCATGTGAGGAAACTTACATACCTGATCAATTAAAAATACAGTAAGCCAGCAAGTAGGTACTGCAGCATTGCGTCAAACTATAAAGCTTCATAACTCTCCCAGAAATGAGAGGAGGCCATTGCCCAGTATTTGAACGTGCATATGCTCTACCTTTACTTTTAATTGATTTTCATTTATTAATATTTTATTATTTTATTGGTTTTCAAATTAATATTAATTAATAACCTAAAAATAATGCAATATAATATAGTTTTATTTCCAACCCAGCGAATGTTTAAAAAAAAAGAAAAAGTACCTATCTCTTTCCGTAGATATGTATAACGTAAAAATGAGACAAAAAGGGCAAGTTGATTGATAGGATTATGTACCTAAAAATTTAATTAATACCTGTACATACAAACATATATTTTTAATTTTTTTTTTATAAAATAAGGCTGACAAACGAGCACATAGTCCATCTGATGGTTAGTAGATGCTGTGGCCCATAGACATCTACATTTATTTTCAATTAAGAATCAAAATTAAGATGTGTTGCCAGCCCTGAGGACTGAGATGGAATGCCTCGTTTCCAGTAAAAAGTGTTTTCGGTTCTCTACACTCACCATACGAAACACAGCAGCAATTTTACGCTAGTATTCTGTGAGAGCGTGGTCCTACCCCGGTCAAGCCGACCCATTCGTGCTGCAACCACAGTATAGCTGCAGCACGGCTCTACCACGTATGATATCTATATCAATATCTATATTCTTCAAAAAATTAAAGATTTGAATTTATGCACTAAATTGTATGCTTAAATGCTTCACTTCCAGAGTAACTATAAGTGATTACTTTGTTAAGTTTGAATTTAAAGAAAGATAATGTGACCTTGAGTGATTGTTATACTGATATATATATATATATATATATATATATATATATATATATATATTATATATATAATATAAACTGTGTGATCTTTCTAGTCGTGTCTATGTTTATAAACTTTGCAATATTTCTATAAAATAGAGGAGTGATATTGGTAAATCGAAAGATATTCTTTAGACACATAGGTATTCGGATCTCTAATGATAATAACCTCTACAAAATTCTACATAATCAATGGAAACATATACGTATAATCATATTAAATGAAATTCGTTACCAATAAATATGTGCTACAACTTGATAGAGTTTCTAAATTGATTTAAATTAGATCTCTAATGTTGAAAAATAACAAATAAGCTGATAATTAGACGATTAATAGTGTGATGAGTTATTACTTATTATTATTCCACTATATTCTTATAAAATTTGTTAATAAAATTTTGTTATGGCACGCTTTAAAAAGTATAAAAATTAACAAGATTGTTAATTACTTTTTCTACTACTAAAAGTGACAACTGAAATGCATTGAAAGCAGAGCATGTTTATTAAAACATAGACAACACATTTAATTACCGGCTTAGGTCATAAAAAGTTATTAGTGCTAATATATTAGGACACTTTTGTCTTTTTGCTACACAATACCCTAAGAAAAAGTATTTTCTTAGTTCCCAGTGTAGGCAGTTGCCTAGGACTAGCCTCACCCGGCAGTTACCGATGATCAGCCGCAATATGTATTAACTAGCAGTCATCATCATCGTCATCGTCAACATCTCTGCATACTCTTTTATGATTAGATAGGAACTGCGCGACATCTTTAGATATATCTATACTGCTAAACGACGCAATGTCATTGGCTTTACTTATATTGTTTAGCACTTCTGTATTGCGAATTAGTTCAACAAGTTTCCGTTTCCGCATCTGTGCCTCAAAACGTAACAGGGTTGTATTTATCGAATATTCAGTAGAAAGCGTGTCCATCATGCTCTCCAAATAATCTTTACTATATTTTATTCTGTGGCTTTTTAACTTCACGAGGTTGTCCTGTATTGACGCCATGAAATTATTGTACCTTGCAACCAGCCGATTTAAACCCTCGGGGGTTATATCTTTCCTCTCTAATCTGAGACGTATTTTATCAGCTATACTTTTTGCTTCAAGGAAAATTGATGATGTGTCCACTTTCAGAAGCAATACCTCTTTTTCAACCCGTCGAAGCTCATTCTTGAGTTTCTCATATTTACGCATACGGCTCTTAAAGCGCATCAAAGTTACCTCAAGTAATTTCATTTTATCTGGAGAACCTTCTGCATCATTTAGAAGGCTGTCTAAATTATCAGATTCGGTTTTAAATTGTTCACGCAACTTTTGTAATGTTTTACTTAAAAATCTTAAAAATGACGCGAAACCGAGCTGATCGTCGCCCCCCGCTAATCCATACACTTTTAATTGTTTGCTTAAATTCTCCGGCTTAATGTACTCGAGGAGCGCCACCGGACTTACGGCAAAATCTTCCTCCATATCGATAACTTGTATTTTGTTCACATAGAATTAAAACACTTATCTTGTTATGTTTTACACTAGGAATTATAGAGTTTGCTTATGTTAAAGACCTAACACACATCACTAATGCTGTTTGGAACACGTATACTATTTTCATAATATCAGTTTGTTTTTAGATTCCAGTGAGCACGTTAAAGTTTTTAACGCTCCGTTATTACTAGAAATGGACGTATCTTTACGCACGCCCAAATTCAAATGGCGTCATAGATATTTTTAGCTTCGTATCAGTCGTGTCGTGTTGTTTCCCAGTTGCAGCCTCGCAGTGCTCAGTGTCCTGTCTATACTTATTATACTCTTTGGCTCAGTGGTTCACATAGATATATTTTTGGACAAAACATTGGAACTTTTCAAATAGTTAACAGTTTAACCAATAATAAATGCTATTAGATAGTTATTAGACACAATGAAAAAAAAAACAATGCATGCATAACCATGTCTACCTGAAATAAGTTTGGACTAAAATATGTTACTTAATAATTTTTATAAGAGCCACGGTGCAGCTACTAGAAGAGCTACATAGATAGTGTGACGGCTCATAATTATTATTAATAATTAATAATCAATTTCTATATAAGGGGGCACCGAAAAAATAGTCTTACAAGATATGTATTAAACAATAAAATTACATTAATAAGCATAAAGTTAAAAATAAAAACATTTCGGACATTAAGTATACAGTAAATTAAAGGCAAAATATTGTCTTTCTAAATAAATAAAATTATTAAAAAAAACATCACACATCAATAAATAATAGAAATACAAGTCGAAAATATTATAAAAATAAAGATAAATAACATTTATAAGATATTGGAAAATTGGTTAAAAATTGGCAAGTCATGTAAGGAGTTCGTGTATAAAAGAAAATTTTCCTAAGTTATGGAAGGTGTTCAGGTATAAATGGCTTGTATGGAGACTGGCGCCCCCCCCAGAGTCTATCCTTACCTTGAGTTGGAAAAGTCCCACATAACCACCCATTCTCAACCTCCCCCCCCCCCGCCCATTGCTTCGCGCAAAAAAAAAAAAAAAAAGAGCTGCCGAAGACGCATACCCAAGTTCGTATGTATATATGGGGTGGTCGGGTGCCCGACTGCTTGAAATATTATAGCACAATTACGAGTCCTATATCAGGGACTTATGATAGATAGTAAGCTCTATTATAATAAGGCATTATTATAAAAGGTCTCCTTGGTCCATAAGCATTATGACACTAGAGTAATGGGTTGAAGTCATATATATTAAGGACATATATTAATAAGGTATATGATATATATGAACGAAGAAGGTCTCTATGAAGTATTAGCATTACAATAGTAGAGTTGAGGGTTGAAGCCCCATATATTAAAGACATATAGATAATAGTAATGTCTATGAAATAAAGCAAATATGTGGGGGTCTCAAATAAGTAAAAGCATTATATTAATAGAAATGGGACTTGAAAAGATTTTTATTACAGTGGCGTGTACGCTGCTTCACGAGCAACTGAGACCAAGATAAACTTGGACTCGCTAACCAACGTGTCTTAGATACATAGATTATTAGATCTTAGTGCCGGTAGTAAGCGGGTTTGTAGTAGCAATACGGCTTTCCCGTAGACATCGCTCACTCATACCGTTTGTGGGTGGCGTCGTAGTGCATAGCGATATCTATCTTTCGAATTGGGATGAGTGTGTTTGGTGTTCTTTTGCGAGGATTTGTGCTTTATCAAATCGAATGTAATGGTGGGGACGATCTTGAACATGTTCCCAGAATGTTCACCGATTCCTACCAAGGATGATACGCGAGGCTATTGAAATTAAAAAAAACATCAAAATTTCAATAGAGAAGATGGATGGGTTGTGCCAGCTGCTTGGGATCCTATAATTAACAAAACTAAACCCAAACCCAAGCATACCACTGCAGGACTTCATGATACTATAAGCTCGTTTTGCGTAAATCGGACCAAAAATTTATATTCAAAAACTGAAGGTAGCCGGAATAACTATGACATTTTGACATTTTTTTTTTCATTGGGACGTCAAACATCTCAGTCCCCCCGAGACCATTGGTGCTGTAAAGCACCCGAAACGTCGGGATAATAAAAATAAATTAAAGTAATTAAACGCGATAAAATCCGTAAATAATAGTTTTATTCAACGTTACTTATGTTGCTCACTGCTCCATAACTTAATAAGTAGTAATAGATTATAATTTAATTTAGTTGCGTTAATACAATGGTTCATTGACAAGACATTTAGGAGTTAATTACAGATTTTTTGCATTTATTTTACTTAAAATAAAAAACTATCCCTAGCGAAGAGGATTGTCGCCCCAATTTTTCAAAGGATAGATGCCCTTCTATCTCTCTATACTATAAGAGCCCTGTCAAAGTATTTTAACACGCATTTATTAGCTTCTATATATAATTTAAAGTTTTTTATTCATGTCTACTTTAATATTTGTAGGCGAGCCATACCAACGAAATACAAAATAAAGTAGGGCGTACGAGCTCGAGTGATTTATTGGACAACAGAGCAGCTACAATCAGCTTTTTTTTCATAGGAGAGGGGGCAAACGAGCATGTGGCTCACCTGATGTCAAGTGACTACACCCGCATACTAACCGCAATATCTGGAGAATTGCAGGTGCATTGCCGGCCTTTTAGAAAAGAGTAAACTCTTTTCTTGAAGGTCCCCAGGTCGTATCGGTCCGGAAAAATCGCCGGTGGTAAACTATTCCACAGATAGGTTGTACGCGGAAAAAAACTCCTTTTGAAACGTGCAGTGGTGGACCGCCAAGCATCCAGATGATGTGGATGGTATCGGGACGTTTGCTGCGTAGTGCGTTCACGAAATCCGGCGGCTGAGATTAATCCGAACAATTCCTCAGAGCACTCTCCATGGATATTTGCGAAAGAAAATGCAAAGAGATGCAACATCCCTTCGTAGCGCCAGTGAATCGAGCCGATCGGAAAGCACTCGGTCGTCGACGATTCGAGCCGCTCTGCGCTGGATGCGGTCAAGTGGAAGGAGCTGGCACTGGGGAGCCCCAGCCCAGAAACGGGATCAGTATTCCATGTGAGGCCGAACCTGCGCCTTATAAAGTTGCAGGCGGTGTGCCGGCATGAAATACTGTTCCCGCTCTGCTGAGCACGCCAAGATTTTTGAGGCCAATTTGGCCTTCTCTTCCAAGTGATCACGAAACTGCACATCACTCGATATGTCGTAAACGACGAAGGGTTTTTTTTAGCGGTAAATGCGCAAACTTGTGTCTTTCGGGGATTAAACTGGGCTAGATTTAGTCGCCCCCAGTCCGAGACTTTGTTCAACAAAGTTTCCACTGCAGACACAAGTTTGTCTCGGTATTCCGCAACGTTTTCCCGAAAAATATTTGGCACGGCCGGTGTGTAAAGCATCACCAGTGCTCTCGTCTGCATAGAAATGAATGTACCCGGTTTGCAACATGTCATTGATATGCAGAAGAAACAGCGTTGGTGATAGCACGCAGCCTTGTGGAACACCAGCGTTAATGGACTTGCAATCGGAGCATGCACCGTCTACTACGACCATGATGCTCCGATCAGCAAGAAAACTGATGATGCGATTGCACAATATCTCGGAAAGCCCATAGGAAGAAAGTTTCGTAAGAAGCGCTTTGTGCCAACCCGATTGAAGGCCTTCACTATGTCCAAACTAACGGCCTTGGACTCTACTGCCTCCGCCCATTTTTTTTATAGAAGAGGGGGGCAAACGAGCATGCCGCTCACCTGATGTTAAGTGACTACACCCGCATACTAACCGCAATACCTGGAGAATTGTAGGTGCATTGCCGGCCCTTTAGAAAGGAGTAAACTCTTTTCTTGAAGGTCCCCAGGTCGTATCGGTCCGGAAAAATCGCCGGTCGTAAACTATTCCACAGATAGGTTGTACGCGGAAAAAAACTCCTTTTGAAACGTACAGTGGTGGACCGCCAAGCATCCAGATGGTGTGGATGGTATCGGGACATTTGCCGCGTAGTGCGTTCACGAAATTAGTCGGCTGGGATTAATCCGAACAATTCCTCAGAGCACTCTCCATGGTATATGCGAAAGAAAATACAAAGAGATGCAACATCTCTTCGCAGCTCCAGTGAATCTAGCCGATCGGAGAGCACTCGGTCGTCGACGATTCGAGCCGCTCTGCGCTGGATGCGGTCAAGTGGAAGGAGCTGGTACTGGGGAGCTATGATTAGCTATGAGTTAGGTTACCCAGAAGATCACCAGCCGAGTGGCCGTGACGGCAACCGTACTGGCTGTCGCTAATCAGCTGACGATCTTCAAGGTCCCACAAGAGCTGGCTGTTAATAATGGATTCCATTATTTTAGAGAACAAGGTGGTGTTGGCGATAGGCCTAAGTTGGACGGAACAGAGCGGTTACCTTTTTTGGGGATGGTGTCCACGAGGGCTATCTTCCATGATTTCGGGACTACACCGAGGGAGTAGGAGTACCGAAAAAGACGCGCTAAAACTGGTGCCAACTGCGGAGCACACGTCTTCAGCACAGTAGGAGGGACGCCATCCGGCCCACTCGACTTGTTGACGTCCATGGAGAGGAGTGCTATGCGCATTGAGCTTTGGGTAAACAGGACATCCTGCATGGAGCACTCACTCTGCGGGATGGTCGGCGGTTTGTTCCCCCTGTCATCAAGAGTCGAGTTGGACGCAAGGAGAGAGCCCAGCAGATCGGCTTTATCCTTTGCGGCATGGGCCAGTGAGTCATCCTCCCTGTGCAGAGATGGGAGAGATGGCTGACAGAAGTTCCCTTGGACGGAATTGGTGGAAGACCAAAATGCACGTATTCCCGAAGGAAGACGAACTAGTTTCTCGCCAATTGTGCCGATGTGCTCAGACTTTGCCTTCACAATGACACTTTTGAAGGACCTGGAGGCAGAATTGACTTCTTTTTAAGAGCTCTGATATTAGCATCCCGAGACGTCGATGCATGCGCCCAGGCCTGGTAGCACTCTTGCTAATGACGACCAAACCGGGGCTGGATTCTGCCTCCGATAGGTACCATGTATGATGAAATAAAATGTTCCATTCTCTGTAGCACCACATCAGCGACAGAATCAGCAATAATGCTAGGATCATCCGGCGAGAAGCAAACCCGCCTCCAAGGGTAGGATGCAAAAAAATCGCATTTCGTCCTAATCTGAATGAAAGATTGAGGGGCGCAGTGGTAGATACAAGGGTTTACCGGGGTTCTAACGTAGGAACGGATCATTATTTGGTTTTATGCCGAATTAATAGTCTGCTCAGGCGTTGGCGCCAACGATCATCTGTGTCTATCACTGCGTTACAGCGTATTAGAACAGAAAGGTTACAAGATGAAGGTGAGAAAAACAAGTTCAAATATAGACTGAAAGAAAATATAAGTGGTTTGGATGAATTATGTATGAAGGAGTTAGACTTGGAGAATGTATGGCAAAATGTAAAGAAAGGTTTAGTGGATGCAGCTACCGAAGTATGTGGTGTTAGTAAGAGAAAGAATGAAAGGAAAAATAATAAGTTATGATGAGATGATGAGATACGTATGGAAGGTGAAGCAAAGAAGAGAGCATGGCTAGATTTACAAGCAACAAAGGCTGCTAATTCTAGCGGTACGAATGATGATATTGATAGTAAAAGAAGTACTTGAAAGAAAAAAGCAAGAAAGAACGGATAAGAATGATAGAAGAATATCGGATAACTTCCAGGAAAATATTAAAATGTTCTGGAAACTTGTAAGAACTGCCAGGGGACATTCAAAACATCCTATGATGAATGCTATAAGAGACGAGAATGGCTATATCCTGAATGATGAAGTTTTGAGTTTAAAAAGATGAAAGGAATATTTTGAAAGCGTGTTTATGAGTGAGGAGACAACGTGTGTACTAAGTGAAGTAGAAATTCCGAAAGAAGAGGAAAGAGGTAGCGAGATAAGTATAGATGAAATAATGAAAGCGATGAAAAGCATGAAAGCAGGTAAGGCTGCCGGATATGATAGTTTCAGTCGAAATGCTAAGGGCTGGAGAGGAAGTCGTGGCAGGCCTGCTGTATACCTTGTTTAATTTATGCTGGGAACTAAAGCGGGTACCGGTAGACTGGTGCAAAGCCGTGATTGTCCCAGTATATAAAGGAAAAAGGGTCGCAGCAGGACTATAAAAACTACCGTGGCATCAGCCTTCTTAGCATTGTGGGAAAACTGTCATGAAAGAAAGTGATGGAAAAATTTGGGATGTGCAAGCGGGATTTAGAAAAGGAATGGGATGTATAGATCAAGTCTTTTCTATGCGCATGATCGCGGAGAAGTTTTTGGCCAAAAACCAAAAGGTTTTTTGTGCGTTCATGGACTTGAAAAGGGCCTATGACAGAGTGGATAGGGATGTGCTATGGCAAACACTGAACTCATTTGGGTTGAGCGCTGGCTTGATACAGGCATTGGAGTCTCTTTATAGGGACTCTAGTACTTGTGTTAGGATCAACGGGGTCTACTCGGACTGGTTTGACATCCATAAAGGTGTCAGACAGGGCTGTGTGGCTTCCCCGTGGCTGTTCAACCTCTTTATGGACAGTTGTTTGCAAAACTTGAAAGTTAAAGAATGCGGATTAAGAATGGGTGAGTTAACCGTCAAATGCCTTTTGTACGCCGATGATCAAGTTATTCTTGCGTAGTCGGCGGCCGATTTGCAAATGATGGTTACATTAATGAACAGATCATTAAAAGAAAGGGGTATGAAAGTAAACGCAAGTAAGACGAAGGTTATGGTTTTTGAAAGAGAAGAAAGTAAAACGATTTGTGAAATAAGAAGAAGGGGAGTTGATCGAGCAAGTAGATGAGTTTGTATATTTGGGCTGCGTATTTAGCAGGGATGGGAGATATGATAAGGATATAGAACGACGAGTGAATGCGGGAAATAGAGTAAATGGGGCCCTGCACTCTATTGTGAAGAGTCAAAATGTGTCAAAAAAGGCACGTATGGCAATTCACAATGCTGTGTTGGTCCCTACTTTACCGTATGGTAGTGAAAGTTGGGTGTGGCAGACGAAGCACGAGAGTAGAATGAACGCAGTAGAAACGCGGTCGTTAAGGAGTATGTTAGGGCTGAATCTGAATGACAGGGTAAGAAAATTGTGTAATAAGAGAAGAGTGTGGTTTACAAGATGATGTTGTGACCAAAATTAAGAAAGGAATGCTTCGGTGGTTTTTTCATGTGGAAAGAATGAATGAGTAAAGAGTGACAAAGAAAATTTATGTTGCAGAAGTGAATGGCAGAGTCGGAAAGGAATATCCTAGGCGAAAATTTATCAACCAAATTGGCGATTTATTGAAAACGGGCCAAATTAGGAGTACCCTTAACCGACGAGCATGTATGCGTAGGTGTATGGATGTGAAGGAGGCGAGAGAGGTGTGTCAGGATCGTGCCAAATGGAAGTCTGTAGTCTCTGTCTACCCCTATGGATGACAGGCGTGAGTGGTTAAGTATGTATGTATGTATGTATATAATGCCAAACACGGGGTCAACCTGCAGTACGCAACCACGATGAGAGCTTGAGTGGCAGCACTGTACTCCGGATCATACAATGGTCCGAGGAGCCAAGAGGGGCATCGATGAAGATCTGATATCCGTCCGTATAAGAGATCAGCAGAAGGTCCAACAGGGAAGGTACATGGTCTTTCACATCTGGGATCCACGTAGGCGAGTTAACCAGTTGTGTCAGACCGTATGCCAAAGCAAAGTCATAAACAAATTGTTTAGTTCGCGATACGGAGCGCAGAAGACTAGTACCGTTACCGTACCGTTACCGTAATATGTGAGGGTGATGGTGATTGGTGGCAAGAGTCATTGCAAAGCGTCAAGTTCTCCGTAAGGGTTTCAGTTGCAGGTGCAGGTGTTAATATTCTGTCCTCGTGTCCATCCCCCTCCCTCAGATCGCGAACTTGCTTGTGAGATTGCGAGTCTGGCGGTAATATATGTAACGATGGCGCAGTTGTCTTGTGAACACTGTTTTGATCGGACTGCTTTAGCGAGTGAGGAAGACAGGGGCAGCGATGGTGCTGGCTTTAATATATCTAACCGGGATCTTAATTTGCGACCAAAAACTATTTGTGCAGGAGATAAACCCGTCGTAGAATGGACCGAATTGCGGTAGTCGAAAATGTATTTTAAGAGATTTAAATTGCATTCTCTAAGATTATTGCTGCTTAACAAACTAGACTTGATACCCCTTTTAATTACCTTCACGTAGCTTTCAGCTTGCCCATTACTTGCCGGGTGGTAGGCTGGTGACGTGACATGCGTAATACCGTTGAGATGACAAAATTCTAAGAACTCCCGGGAGCAAAACGATAATGTTCCATTATCAGTCACTATAATCTCTGGAAGACCGAACCTTGACATGAATTCGTATAATTTATCTATAACTGCGATGGAAGAGCAAGAAGTATTCATGCGGCAGACTTCGACCCATTTCGAATACGCATCAACGATCACCAAGTACGTATGTCCGTTGATGAGGCCGAGGAAGTCGAGATGTATCCTTCGGAAAGGGTCAGCAGGATATTTCCACGGGGAAATAGGTACACGCGGCGGTGATCCTCGAAGTTGCGTGCATATTTCGCAGGAGCCAATCATGCGCTCAAGGACGCCGTCAATACCTGGAAACCAAAACCGAGAGCGAGCTTTGGCTTTAGTTTTAACAATACCCATGTGTGATGCATGCAGCTCCGATATCACTCTGTCACGTAACGATCCAAGTATAACTATTTTATGACCACGCATAAGGCAACCATTTTCATATGAAAGTTCTAATTTACACAAACTATAAGGTTTTATCTCTAAATCATTAACTTTTTAGGCCACCCCTCTAAAACATAATGTACGACCTTATCGGTAAAGTTATCGGTATCGCGCCCTTGACAACGAAATTGATGTACGCTGCGCGATCGTCGATATCGGCGGTTCCCGTGTACGCCCGCGTTCGAATCCCCGCCCGCGCCGCTACTTTTTGGAGGGGCGCCCGGAAGGCTGGCACGCGATAAGTAGTCTGCGCTATTATCCGAACTCTTAACATATTCTATAGTATAATTATATCCGCTTAGAAATAAAGCATATCTCTGTAAACGGTTAGCAGATACCTCCGGAATTCCTTTATATGGCCCAAAAATTACGCCCAAAAATTCCTTTATATGGCCCAAAAATAACGGTTTGTGATCCGTACGTAGGATAAAAGGTGTAGACCTACCATATAGATATTGTAAAAACTCCTCACCCAAATACTATAGCAGTTGCTTCTTTTTGTATTTGAGAATATTTTTTCTCGGCATTATTTAACGTCCGTGAAGCCAACGAGATTGGTTTCTCAATATCTGCACTATCCTTTTGCGATAATATTGCACCTAACCCGTTAGGTGACGCATCCACGGTTAGTATAATTTTTTCATTTGGATTAAAATGTGTTAAAAGCTGTTCCGAGGATAAAAATTTTTTAATATTATCGAATGCTTCGTTTTCTATTTTAGACCATTTCCATTTTGTCCCTTTTTTAATAATTCGTAGAGGGGGGATAGAATAGATGACGCGTTTGGAACGAAGCACCTGTAATAATTGACGAGGCCTAAAAACGATTGTAACTGGCTAACATTTGTGGGGATTGGCGCTTCTAATATAGCTTTAACCTTTTCCGGTGACTTCTTTAAGCCGTCTTTACTTATAACGTATACCAGGTAACTTATTTCGTCTTTGAAAAAACTGCACTTATTTTTTTGCAATGTTAAGCCCGCGTCTTGTAATCTTTGTAGCACAAGCACAAGTATTGGCCCCCGTGTAACTTAGCGAAAAGTTCATTAACCGTCGGCAATGGGTATTGGTTTATAACCAACTGTTTGTTTAGGCTAACAGAATAATCTGCACATATTCTGACAGAGCCATCGTGTTTTAATACGGGTACGATTGGGGATGCATATTCCGAATAATTAACAGGACGAAGTACTCCTAGATCGACCAACCTCTTTAGTTCGCTATCTACTTTGTCTCTTAAGGCGAAAGCAATAGGACGCGCCTTAAAAACCGGTGACAAAGAGGAAGCTAAAAATTATAGACCTATTTCCATTATTTCTGTTTTTTCAAAAGTGTTTGAGAAACTTGTATGTCCCGTTGTTTCATGGCACTTTAAGCAATTTTTTACATCTGAACAGCATGGGTTTGTGAAAGCTCGATCAACAGTAACTAACCTAGTTTCCTTTGTGGAAGACATTACTGAATCTCTTGATACTGGTCAATCCGTTGATGCAATCTACACAGATTTCAGTAAGGCCTTTGACAAGGTTGATCACTCTATTTTACTTGCCAAACTCAAAAGGATAGGTATAGCCAACCCTTTGCTGGACTGGTTTAAGTCATATCTTGCCAATCGATCGTCAACTGTTGTTGTTGATGGTTATGCTTCTGAGCCGTTTATTGCCTATACTGGCGTACCTCAAGGATCTCATCTTGGGCCTTTGCTGTTTAACATTTTCATCAACGACATCAGTAATTGCTTTAAGAATTCGAAATCTTATTTGTTTGCTGACGATCTAAAGATCTTTAGACCTGTCTCCTCAAATTCTGATGCAGAATTCTTACAGGAAGACTTAAATAACTTGACATTATGGTGTCGTAGCAACGGTATGACACTAAATGCTGACAAGTGTCATGTTATAAAATTTTCTAGAAAGAAAACATCTCTTGCAACAACATATTACATTAATGGTCGTATTCTGTCTGAAGTTCCTCACATACGCGATTTAGGAGTTATGCTTGACAATAAGCTTCGTTATAATATCCACATAGATAATGTTGTCAACAAGGGTTTTAGGACTCTTGGCTTCCTCTTCCGTAACTGTAAGCAATTCAGGGATACTCGCACTAAAATAATTATTTACTCAGCCATGGTACGAAGTATCTTGGAATACTGCAGCGTAGTATGGAATCCCCACTTTAATATTTACTCACATAGAATTGAAAGGATACAAAAGAGATTTCTTTTGCATTTATCTTACGATCATAACCTAGTTAAAACTCTTAGAACTTACGAAGATAAGCTAAATTACTTTAAGCTTCAGCCACTTTCGAATCGAAGACAGCTCCTTGACCTTATTTTCTTGTATAAGTTGGTGAATGGCGTCATTGATAGTTCTTACTTACTAGCCAAATTAAATTTTCGTACCGCATTGAAGTCAAAAAGGCCGTCGTCTTATATACCATTCGTAGAAAAGAGCACACGTTCTCGTCAAGCGCGCTATTCTCCGATTAATAGACTGATGTTGAGTTTTAATGCTATATATAAATTATCACATAAGAATAGTATTGGTGCCATAATGACTAATGATAACAAAAATAAAGATAGAAAAGTTGATATTGACATATTTTCAGATAATTTTTGGAAATTTAAACGTGATTTATTACATTTATATTCCTCAAATAATTGTAATTCACAGTAAAATTATATTATTTTTCTTTAAGCTAAATTGTGATTAGGAAATGATTGTATATTATAATTTATTAATGATTTTATTTTTGTTATGTTTAACGTTCATAAAATTTCTAATGTTAATAACAATAGTGGAATATGCATGATTTAATTTAATTAATTATATAACACTAAATTCTGATATATTTATTGATCTCTTAATTTTTGTATTCAATTTAATTCACTGCATATGTTTTACTTGTGTCTATTTTTTTGTAATGAAATGTGTGTAACACCTATAATTAAGTCTACGCTTAGTTTTTATGATTTTTTGCAAAAATATTATGCTTTTGTTAGTGTATGTCTTGTTGGTGTTAAATAAATAAATAAATAAATAAAAAACACTGGCTTAGCGTTCTCTTTCAATATTGTGAATGTGGTCTCGCTTATATAAGACAAACAAAAAGATCAATTAAAACCCGCGTAAAAGAACATATAGCTGATGTGAAGTATCAACGTTCCGGGAAGTCTGCAGGTTGCGATCATATCCTAGACGGCCCCAACCATTACATCAGATTTGATAGACCACAAATCCTCGCGAAAGAACACCGATTCCTACCAAGAATGATACGTGAGGCTATTGAAATTAAAAAATATCCTAATTTCAATAGAGAAGGAGGCTGGGTACTACCACCTGCTTGGGATCCTATAATCAATAAAATTAAAACTAAACCTTAGCATACCACTGCAAGACCTCAGGACATAGTCAGTTCATTTTGCATAGATCGGACCATAAACAATAAATAAAACAGCTGAAGGTACTCCGGGTTTAACAGTGACATCGGGACGTCAGTCATCTTAATCCCCCGTGACTATGGGTGCTGGAAAGCGCCCGAAACGTCGGGAATTAAAAATAATAGTAAAATAAACGCGATAAAATCCGTAAAAGTAGTTTTAATCAATAGCTTTTATATTTTTTACATTTACGTCAAAACAGTTTTAATATTTAGTTAAAATACATTTTATACGGATTTCACCATATTTATTATATCTTTCTGTCTTTTGTTACGATACTTGACGCTAGTCTTCTGTGAGGTCGTGGTACAACCCCGGTTTGCGCCGACACATGCGCGCAACAGCAAAGGCTGCCGCATGGCTCTATCACTGTTATTAGTTGTGCTTTCGATGAAATTCGCAAAATATAATTGTGGATTAATGAAATATCCAGACGATTTGTGATTCCATCTAGAACATTACGAAGGTGTTACTCTACTAAAAACCTCCCGCATTCGCCTCTTACGACACCCACGGGAAGATATGGGGTAGACAATATTCTCAGCCGTCACTGCACGGCAAAAAAATAAATAAAAAATAATCGATTTATAAATAATAATAAGTTCAACGATTATTTATCTTTCTGACAATGTGATTTTTATGTCATTTATTTGTCTAATATGATTGTTAGATACGATTTTATGCGACAAAATTTTGGAATCTTGGATTTTATGTGCTAGTAAAATATACCTATGCGATTTGCACTTAAGGCATGCAATAAAAAAGTCTTTATTTAAAAGATAGAGAAGATTACCGTGTGCTATCAGCTGCTTGGGATCCTATGAATAATAAAATTAAATTCAAACCCGGCATACAAGTGCAAGACTTCACTTTCAACGTTGTGATGTTTTTCAACAATCTGGTGACGTCTACGTCACGGAAAGCACCGTCTTGAGATCACGTGCGACGAAAATTGGGATGTTCATCTGGATGGGCCTCCTTGAACAGCTTGCTGATCTTTGTTACCGCATCCATACCTATGATGTATGATAAGACGGATTTTGGTCACGGCTTAGCTAACACCTTTTCGCTTGGATAATTTCGTTCTCGGTGGAGCTAGTCATTAGTATCTGCTATAGAGACATCTGGTCCATGACGTAAAATTGTTTTTTGAACTCGTGGACTACGATGGTATTGGAGGGTTTATATTGACGTGCCATTTCAAATTATTCTCTTGTAGTATGCAGGTAAACTTACGCCAGGAAAATATTATAGATTCGGCATTAGAGTCGCCAAGGAGTTATGAAGCAACTGCACTGACCGATTGTAGAATCGCGATTAAACGTTAGTACATTTAAGGAGATGATAAGTAATAATGATTTCTTATATTTACGCGAACACTATACATTGAATAAAACTATTATTTACGGATTTTATCGCGTTTAATTACTTTAATTTATTTTTTATTATTATCCCGACGTTTCGGGTGCTTTACAGCGCCCATGGTCAGGGGGGGACTGAGATGTTTGACGTCCCAATGTTGGGGACGTCAAACATCTCAGTCCCCTAATGGGTTACCGAAGATACAGAAACCAAACGCTCCACTACGTCCCATAGTGAGCCAGATCGATTCACCAACCTATAAGCTGGCACAATACTTAGCAAAAATACTATCACCACTAAGAGGACATACCAGAGCACACACAAAGGATTCATACCATTTTGTGAGTGAGATAAAAGACCTACATCTCGCTAACAATGAAACTATGGTCAGTTTTGATGTTCAGTCACTATTTACATGCCTACCTATTGTGGACTGCATCTCAATTGTAACTAGGAAGCTAGAAGAAAATAACATGCCTCAAGCATATGCAATAGTACTTGAACATTGCCTCACATCTGGCTATCTATTGTGGAAGGAGGAGTTCTACAAGCAAGTAGATGGTGTGGCGATAGGCTCACCTGTGTCTCCCATAGTCGCCGACATATTCATGGAGGACCTTGAGGAGAAAGCCCTTCTTACTGCTCCTGTAAATCCAAGGTTCTACAAGCGGTACGTAGACGACACTTTCACAATTTTACCATCTGACAAAGTAACTGCATTTTTAGACCACCTTAACTCCATAAACTCTAAAATACAATTCACAATGGAGTTAGAGGCAAATAATTCTTTAGCTTTCCTAGATGTTTTAGTCATCCGAAATCCTGATAACACTATTGGTCACACTGTGTATAGGAAAAAGACCCATACCAACCGATATCTAAATGGTGAATCTCACCATCATCCTTCACAGTTAGCTACCGTGGGTAAATCTTTGTTTCAGAGAGCACGAGGGATCTGTGACAGAAAACACCTGGCCGCGGAGCTTCAGCACGTCAAGCAAGTATTGCAAGACAACAAGCTTCGGGTCCCGCGCCTACGTCACAGTGAACGAGTGAAGCCGGCCACAGTCGAGCGCGCGCCTGCTCTACTACCATATGTTAGAGGAGTCACAGACAAGATTGGCTACATCTTGAAGCGAGCGTCCATTAACACATACTACAAGCCGCTGAAGAAGATTAGTCAATTTTTACCATCCATCAAATGTAATATTCCTCTACAAGATGCAGGTGTGTACAAGCTAGATTGTGAATGTGGTCTCTCTTACATAGGTCAAACAAAGAGATCTATAAAAACCCGCGTGAAGGAACATATAGCTGATGTGAAGCACCGACGCTCCGGGAAGTCTGCAGTCTGCGAACATGTTCAAGATCTTCCCCACCATTACATTAGATTTGATAAACCACAAATTCTCGCAAAAGAACACCGATTCCTACCAAGGATGATACGCGAGGCTATTGAAATTAAAAAACATCCAAATTTCAATAGAGAAGATGGTTGGGTGCTACCATCTGCTTGGGATCCTATAATTAACAAAATTAAACCCAAACCCAAGCATACCACTGCAAGACTTCATGATACTATAAGCTCGTTTTGCGTAAATCGGACCAAAAATTAATATTAAAAAACTGAAGGTAGCCGGACTAACTATGACATTGGGACGTCAAACATCTCAGTCCCCCCCGTGACCATGGGCGCTGTAAAGCACCCGAAACGTCGGGGTAATAATAAAAATAAATTAAAGTAATTAAACGCGATAAAATCCGTAAATAATAGTTTTATTCAATGTGTAGTGTTCGCGTAAATTTAAGAAATCATTACTATACATTGATTAAAACTACTTTTACGGATTGAACTGAACTTTAACTGTATTTTGAAGTCTTGCAGTGGTATGCTTGCAGTGGTATGCTAAACCCAAGCATACCACTGCAAGACTTCAAAAGACAGTTAGTTCATTCTGCGTAGATCGGACCAAAGACAATAATTAAAAAGCTGAAGGTACTCCGGGTTAACTTTGACATCGGGACGTCAGTCACCTCAGTCCCCCGTGACCATGGGTGCCGAAAACCACCCGAAACGTCGTGTATTAAAATTAATATAAATAAAACGCGATAAAATCCGTAAACGTAGTTTTAATCAATGATAAGTAATATTTTAGAATTTAAGAAATTAATATTTTGATAAATAACTAATATCATCATTTTCATCATCATTGCAACCCTTCACAAGTTCAATGCATAGCACAATGAACATAGGCCTTCCCCAAGGAATATCCCCATAAATCACGGTTCTGAGCTACCTACATCCATCTACTTCATGCATATCTTACCAGGCCATCATTCCATCTAGTGCGGGGTTGTCCTAAACTTTGCTTACCGATACAAGGCTGCCACTTACCTTTTCCCCGTCGTTAGTTAGTTATTTGAACTATATGACCGCCCCATCGCCACTTTCGCATACTAATCCGTTGGGCTACGTCGGTCACTCTAGTTCTGCTACGGATATATATCATTTCAAAATATATATCACATAGGCAAAACCCCGAGCATAGCCCTCTCTATAACTCTCTCAGTGACCTTGAGCATCCTCATATGGCCAGCAGTGAAGGACCACGTCTCAGATCCATAAGTCATCACTGACAACACGCACTGGTTGGACAAACTTGTTTTCAAATTTTGAGGTATTCTTGACGAGAATATATGTCATAATTTCCCGAACGCTGCCCAGCCAATTTGAATCCATCGTTTGAACCCTCGGTCAAAGTTGGAAAGATAAATATACATAAATATCAATAAAATAGAATAAATACAAAAAATACATAAATAAATAAAGATCCAACCAGATGGAAGCCCTCGGCAGGGGAGACCAAATGGCCGAGGGTTAGGAGGAAAGGGAAAGGAGCACTGCCTTCTGCTTTTGAGCCCGGAGCGGTCCGTCACGGAGTCCCAGTCACCTCAGATGACCCGAGAAGCTGACTGGGATTAGCCCATTCGCAGAGACGACTAGAGGAATAATTTTGTGGCCGGCTGACCACCCCACATGTCGGTCACCTCGTGAGCCAGGTCCAGATATTTTGTTCACTTATCTGTTTCGGCTTTCACGAGATTCTCGTCTGAATGAATGTCGACCAAAAATATCCTTGACTGTGCCCGGTCCATTAGCACAATATCAGGCTTATTCGCAAGAATACTCCTGTCTGTGATGATGATCCGGTCCCAGTAGAGCCTCGCGCGGTCATTATTATTATTATTATATTATTTTCAGCAACTGGCTTGTTTGGGAGGCTGGAAGTCGTTGACTCTGCGTGTGATACGATTCGTAATGACTAGCTGAAACAGCACGTAGATGCGACTGAGAATGGAAATCGGTCTTTTGTTCTTCAAGAAAGCGTTGTCACATATCTTGAAGAACAAGACCACCACTTCTGCACCACGCCTCTGTAGTAGTCCCACAATGGAGAATGGAGAATGAAGTTGCAGCAGCTACAATTCGCGACCGCAATAAAAGATACAGCCCCAGGGGGTACGGCTGTGGGGAAAGGGGCTATCCGCGATCCAACTACCCTAAGCAAACTGTAGAAAGGGAAAGTGATCGATCTTGAAAGGGTAGTGTATCTAACACAACCACCTTTGTGATCGAAAATCGTAGCGGAAAGTCTTATGGTAACGCAGATACATTGTCAAGAAGACCTTGTCCTGAAGAATGGAAGCATTTTACTAGGCAACAGGGTAAGGAAGTGGTATCGGTGAGGTTTCTCATGGCAGACCACCTCAGTTACGAGTGGAAGCACAGCCTTCAACATTCATAGCAGGAAGATTCGGATATTAAGCCAATTCTGGAATGGATGAAGGCCAGTGCTCCCAAGCCCAAGTGGAGCGACGTCTCAGCGATGAGTTCGACCACGAAGAGCTATTGGTCCCAATGAGACAGCTTGCTGATTCAGGGTGGAGTTTTATGCCGTAAATGGGAATATTGTCGGGGAGATAGCTGTCATTTGCAAATGGTTCTTATTAAAGCTAAAGTACCGGATGTTACACTACACTACAGCTGTACCATAATGGTTGTTCATGAGGCCATCTGGAAGTTAAACAAACTCTATCTATAAGAAGATCCGAGAACTGCTTTACTGAGTCCACTGTCGTGACGATGTCGAAGATTGATGTCGCAATTGCACAAGTTGTGCGGCTTTGAAGGGACCTCAGACTCCTAGTATAGACGCATGGAAATTGTACAATGTTGGTGTACCATAGGAGAGGATAGCCCTTGACGTTGTTGGCCGTTTCCGGAAAGTGAAATTGGTAACAAGTATTTTATGGTTGTGATAGATTTCTTCACTAAATGCCCAGAAGTCTTCGCCATTCCAAATCAGGAAGCTTCCACAGTTACAAATAAACTGGTTCGTCAATTTTTCTGTCGTTTTGGAGTTTTTAGAGATTCACAGCGATCGAGTAAAAAATTTCGAGTCTCAAGTATTCCAGGAAACTTGCCTGATGATGATCTGATGGAATGGTAGAACGATGTAATCGGACACTGGAGAGGTACCTAGCTAAAGTTGTGGAAAATTGGCAACGATATTGGGACAAGCACATACAATCGTTTTTGTTGTCATATCCAAGCGCTGTTCACGAAAGTACAATGGTGACACCGGCTTTCGCAAACTTTGAAAGAGAATTCTGGCTGCCTGCGGACTTAATTACCGGAATACCACCTGATGCCTCAAGTAACGGTAGTAGCCTGACTTGCGGAACAAAATTAATGACATTTATGAGCACGTCAGACAATCAGGCCAGCAAACGTTTGAAAAAATAAAAACCCGGTATGACAGCAAAATGAACAACAAAGTGTTCGACGAAGGGTCACTAGTGTGGTTGTACAATCCAGTTCATAGCAAAGGAAAATCCCCTAAGCTTCAAGCTAAATGGGACGGACCATACCGGATTGTGACAATAATCAATGACGTAATCTACCAGATACAGAAAGGTGCAAGAGGTACTCCAAAGAACGTCCATGTAAACCGACAGGTGCGTTATTATGGGGCCAATAATGCTCGGGACGAGCATGTCTTAGGAGGGGCAGTGTTGCGTGTCATACTTATTGGCACTAGCGCCATCTAGTATCAAGTAGCAGACCTAGGAGAGCTTTCCAGAAAATTCCTTACTAAAACTTTCTATACCTAGTCGTTAGGGACCGGCATGTGCTCGAACATTCCAGATGTTTCAGTACAAATGGCCCTATATAAGGCCAGTATGGACCGAGAGCGGGGGAGCATTTGATTGGCAATCCAAGCGAATACTTCGAAGCGATTCAACTGCAAACTAAAGAGATTATTGTGATTAAAATTATTAGTGTATTTTAAGTTGTAATTGGTGTTCGATAATTAAAGTGTCAATTTTGGTATGTAATTCAATCGGCAGTTTTTACTGTCACGAACCCCAAGCTTGTAACATTATGTTATGCATCGAATCCGTCAAAATGTAGTGGCGCAGTGCGAAATACTTTTCCCTGCTCCAAAACTTGCTCTCAAAAATATGAAGGTGTCAATGCCCAGATGTGGTAATTATATAAGCTATATACGTCTTTAACTTTTAATTTAAAAAAAAAAAACACCTTAATGTATACACTTTTCACAAACAAACACATTTTCTTCATATTAACATCATCGCCACCGCTCTTGTGAACCCTATCTACATCACAATGATTTTCCGGTTAATATTTAATTTGTATATATTAAGAAAGAACACAATAGAAAATACTTTCGAATACGTATTTCAAGTTTTTCTGCCTATGAGTTATTTATAGATAAGCAAAGATGAATACACACATGAATAAAAAAACATAATCCGATTTTTACTTCGCAGTAGACGGATAAAAGTAAGTTATAATATATTACTTTTAAAGGCTTAAAGCTTAAGTAGCTTTGTGTTAAAAGCGTTATGACAAAGTACAGTTACAGCCTACACAAGTTGCACTGAAATGAAATTAAATGAATGATTTTTATTCAATATAGATTAGATTGAATAATACTTATTGAAAGTCATTTTTATTTACCACAGCTAAGCATAGGCTCCCATTCATTTGCCAAGTATGAGTGTTACTAATTTGCCAATTATGCCAAAACCCAAGAGGGTTTTAACACACTCATACTTGGCAGGAGAGCCTACCGCGCCACCACATGCGGTTTTGAGGACTTCACATCTCAAGGTTTTTTTTTTCTCAGATATTCACCGCAGTATTAAACTGTAATTTAATTTGTGCCGGTAGCATTGAAACTTCTAATAAAAATTTAAAATAAAATTAATTTCTTCATGGAAAATATAATAATATACTACACAAAATCAAATGAAAATTTCTAGTTTAATGAAGTTGGTGTTATTAAAAACAAAGATTTTGCTTTTAAGCTTAACTAATATGTATTCCCTAATAAAAATACGTTGTGCGAAGAATATAAGCTATTGTTGTGCTAAAGCAATTGTTTACTAAGTTCGTCCTCAGTCGTGTCTATCGCAGGCGTTTCTATCTTAGTTTCAATATTTGTAATTGTTTCGTCAATAGAAATAATACATTCCAATTAGTGAAGACGAAAGTTTCCCATTAATCTGATATTAGCTAGATTGAATGAAACTAGATTTATTAGTTTACCATGACCATTAGATTGGTCCATAGTTTTATCATTTAAATCCATCAAAGAAAAGATCCATGAGAATATTTTTTGTAGAAAAGTAACAGTTGTTTTTTACATTTTCATTAATTACAATTGCAGTAATTTTTAAAAGGAACCTGTGCGTTGAGATTTTAAACCTAATAAAAAAGAATTATTTTGATACATTAATTCTGACGGCCGTAATCGTGCGCTATTCACAAATACAGACATCCGGAAACCCTCGATTTTTTAATCAGTTTGTTTTTACACTAAATACAGAAAATTACTTTTAAAAATAATAGAAACATGAAAACGAGGGACTTTGAGGAGAAAGCCCTTCTTACTGCTCCTGTAAATCCAAGGTTCTACAAGCGGTACGTAGACGACCCTTTCACAATTTTACCATCTGACAAAGTAACTGCATTTTTAGACCACCTTAACTCCATAAACTTTAAAATATAGTTCACAATGGAGTTAGAAACAAATAATTCTTTAGCCTTCCTAGATGTTTTAGTCATCCGAAATCCTGATAACACTATTGGTCACACTGTGTATAGGAAAAAGACCCATACCAACCGATATCTAAATGGTGAATCTCACCATCATCCTTCACAGTTTGATACCGTGGGTAAATCTTTGTTTCAGAGAGCACGAGGGATCTGTGACAGAAAACATCTGGCCGCGGAGCTTCAGCACGTCAAGCAAGTATTGTAAGATAACAAGCTTCGGGTCCCGCGCCTACGTCACAGTGAACGAGTGAAGCCGGTCACAGTCGAGCGCGCGCCTGCTCTACTACCATATGTCAGAGGAGTCACGGACAAGATTGGCTACATCTTGAAGCGAGCGTCCATTAAGACATACTACAAGCCGCTAAAGAAGATTAGTCAATTTTTACCATCCATCAAATGTAATATTCCTCTACAAGATGCAGGTGTGTACAAGCTAGATTGTGAATGTGGTCTCTCTTACATAGGTCAAACAAAGAGATCTATAAAAACCCGCGTGAAGGAACATATAGCTGATGTGAAGCACCGACGCTCCGGGAAGTCTGCAGTCTGCGAACATGTTCAAGATCGTCCCCACCATTACATTAGATTTGATAAGCCACAAATTCTCGCAAAAGAACACCGATTCCTACCAAGGATGATACGCGAGGCTATTGAAATTAAAAAACTTCCAAATTTCAATAGAGAAGATGGTTGGGTGCTACCATCTGCTTGGGGTCCTATAATTAACAAAATTAAACCCAAACCCAAGCATACCACTGCAAGACTTCATGATACCATAAGCTAGTTTTGCGTAAATCGGACCAAAAATTAATATTAAAAAAACTGAAGGTAGCCGGAGTAACTATGACATTGGGACGTCAAACATCTCAGTCCCCCCCCCCGTGAGTATGGGTGCTGTAAAGCAACCGAAACGTCGGGATAATAATAAAAATAAATTAAAGTAATTAAACGCGATAAAATCCGTAAATAATGGTTTTATTCAAAACTGCGGTTGCTATCTCGCTTGCCAAACGTTTCAACTATGGCAAATTACTACCCCTTAATCTACATACAACGAGGCCTATTTAAGGCAGTGGATTTTATCTAAATTATAAAGGAGGGTTGGGCTATCAGCCTGTAGATCTCCTACTGGACATGGACCTATAGCTTTTCAGCGAGTGGTCTTAATCGTCACGTTTGGAAGACTTATAGATGGTCGCAGTACCACACATCTCGCGCCTGCTGCTCGACGCTGCTGCTCTTCGTCGGTCTGGATTTTTATGAATGGCCTAAACGTAAAATGGACACTACGACATCGCGGGCAGTTGCGGACAGTGTCATCTCCTTGTTTTTGCGCGATAATAATACAAAGTGATGTTGTTTTGAAGGACATATAGCTACAATATAAACATAGTGATATTAAAAGTTAAAAACTGTATTTTTTAGTACTTTTAGTGGACTTTTTTGTTGAGTTTTTAGTGAATTTTACACATCAGTACTATTTTCAGGTGTGCATCTACCCTCACATAGACAATAAAAGGCCCAAACTTAAACTTTATAAAACATTTAATTTATTTCAATTTGATAAACAATTTTGCTTAACTCTCTACTTATATTAACCATAGTTCACTGTGAAATGGCAAAGTGTGGAACCTGTGGGCGCTTCCTGAATTCGGCAGACGCTGTAGGTTGTTGTAACTGTAAGGTTATACACCACCGAGGTTGCGTTGCGATCTCTGAAGGAACTCGCGTGCCTAGCAATTGGGTGTGCTCGAATTGCAAGATAAAACCACCGCGTCAGGGCAACATTTCGTCGGTCCCTGTAACACCTGCACAATCGAGGGTTCTCGTTAGTACCAGGGATACTGCCGATACCATAGCCTGTGGTAGTGATAATGAAGTCACGCCCACCAACAAGTCGGCGGAGCTGAGTGAACTTGTAGCTGAAATGCGCTTTCTCCGGAATGAAATAACAGCTATGAGGAGTGAGCTTAAGGACTACAGAACGGAGATTGCAGGTTTTCGTAGCTCTCTGGAAAACCTTAACGTACGGGTTGACAGCACCGACGAGCGGGTCACCTTGCTTGAAAAGAAGTTGGTTGAGACCTCAACTTCAAACCACTCATATGAGTCCATTATTCAGGACCTTAGGTCACAAATAAATGAACGTGACCAAGACATGTTGCATGATGATGTTGTGCTGTCCGGTGTGCTCGAGGCTAGGGGGGAGAATGTCATCCACCTGGTCAAGGCTGCGGCAGGGAAGCTGGGTGTCACCTTGGATGACCGTGATGTGGTTTTTGCTGAGAGGGTTGGAGCAGTGCGGCGAAACCGTACCGCCGGCGAGGGTGATACGGCCCCCAGGCGCATCGTGGTGCGATTTGCGCGCCGCGCGCTGCGTGATGACATGCTGCGCTCGGCGAGAGTTCGTCGTGGCGCCACCACTGAGGGCTTCGGGTTGGCAGGTGAGGCCCGCCGTTTTTATGTAAATGAGCACCTCACTCGCTACAATCGTCAGATCTTCGCCAAGGCACGAGATTTGGGACGCCGTCTGAAATGGAAATTTATCTGGACCAGGTCTGGTAAAATTTTTGCCCGAAAAGATGACAACGGACAAATCGAACGTATTAAATACGAATCTGACCTTAATAGGGTTTTTGGTTCTGGTCAGATTTGAAGGAAACAAACAAAAACATTTATTTTATTAACAATATATTATATACATACTTAACAAATAAAGTTTACTACTATCTTATGTTGAAAGAGATTCCCTATCGAATGTTTTATAAAACCCTCTGTAAATTACTTATGCTACTGTTGCATATTTATGTTGAAATATCCTCTCTCAATGGCAACTGTCACATTTTAAGTAATGTTTTACTGAGGAAGAGCATTTTTTATTGTATAAATAACTGTTGTTTATATTTCAAATTTTACTTTTTTACGATATCTAGTACTGATTTTAGTGCATATATTGATTTTATTCTAAATATGATTGAAACTGTGTTAAAAACAGAAAAATGTATAAAGTCCTTGCTTCTTGCAGTCTATATTGGGTTGCAACTACTATATAAAATCAACCTATTTAATTTACATAGCCTATATACATCATTAATCTCATTTATATATCTTTCATTACTTGTACTCACAAATGCACTCGTTTATAAATTTATAGATTCAACTTGTTTATTAAGCCTCTTTTTGAGTCTTATGCAACCTCAAAATTTTTTACTTTTTTCTCCAATTTACACTAATACGCTACAAGTGTACACTAACATTCAATATATAATATATATTTATATTATTTACTACTCCCAATGATTCAAGCTAAATATCTAAAAATTGGTCTATATAATGCAGGTTCTCTTAATACTAAAAGTGATGAGTTTATAGTAGCAGTTGAGAATCGTTCACTAGATATTGTAGCTATTAATGAAACATGGCTTAGAGCGGGAGAAGAAAGTAGCGCACCCATACTGCCGGGTTATACATTTAGACATGTTCCCAGATCCCATTCAATTCGGACAAGGGGTGGTGGAGTAGGTTTTTATATTAGGCGTGGTCTACGTGCTATTAATTGTCCACATCCATTGTCTAATACATCTGTGGAACAAATGTGGGTCTCTTTAAATATTAACTCCCTTAAACTTATTATTGGCACAGCTTACCGCCCACCATGGTTAGATCTTGACACATTCTTGGATGCCATTACAGAATCTATTGTTACTCTTTCTAATCATGATAAATGCATTCTGCTAGGGGATTTTAATGTTGACATGCTGCAATCAAACAGTAGAGTAAGGAAACTAAATGCATTCCTATCTTCTACCAATTTAAAAAATTGTGTTTTACAGCCCACTCATTTCACTGACCACAGTGCATCATTAATTGATTTAATTTGTACCGACGTTAACACTCTCTCAGTCAACGTCGACCATATTTCAGAGCTAGGTGGGCATGCATTAATATCTGCCGAGATTAAAATTAAAAAACATAAATTTAAATCAAGATGGATCTCCTACAGACCATTTAAAAATATTATTTTGGATAATTTCAACAAAGACCTGGTTTCTTTACAATGGGAATACATAAATTCAGCAACTTCCGTAGATGATATGATTGAGATCTTTAACACATACATAAATATACTGTTTGATTTACATGCACCTATGACACAGTGTAAAATAAAATATAGGGCAACCCCATGGCTTACTAGCAATGTGCGCTTTATGATGAAGCTTAGAAATAAAGCTCATAAAGTGTATCTTGCTGATAAATCCGTGTCCAACAGAGAGCACTACAAGTCCTTAAAAACTTTGGTAACATCTGCCTTATTCCATGAAAAAAAGCTTTCTTCGAACACCATATAAATTGCAAAATAGCATTCCCTAAGCAATTATGGAGGAACCTTAAATACACACTAGTTCCAAGTTTCAAGGACACAGGTGACCTCCCTGCTTTCTTTGACAATCCCTGTACCATCAATTCTTTTTTCTTGGATATCCCTGAGAACAATAAAGAATCAATGTCAGAACTCACATATTATGAGTTTCACAGATATAGTGACACTACTTTCATGCTATCACCAGTGAATAGCGACCTAGTAGCTAGGACAATTTTGGCAATAAAATCTAATGCGCAGGGTATTGATGGTGTGAGTAGAGACATGGTAACCCTATCTCTTCCTCACACCCTCGATACCATCACTAATATCATTAATAAATCAATCACCAGCTCTACCTTTCCCAGTCAATGGAAAACAGCATTAGTGCGGCCTATCCCAAAGAAAGCCAACCCAAGCAGTGTCAAGGAGTTAAGACCCATTAGCCTCTTGCCTTATCTATCTAAAGTTCTGGAAAAAGTTGTATATAATCAGGTCTATACATATTTGGAAAGACATAATATTCTGCCACAATATCAGTCAGGTTTCCGCAAAGGCCGTAGTACTTGTACAGCACTTGTTGATGTTGTGGACAATATACTAGCTTCTAGAGATCAAGGTAGGGGGACGGTTCTTGTTCTCCTTGACTACTCCAGGGCATTTGACAGTATTAGCATTAACATGCTCCTTTCTAAAATGTCTTATTATGGCTTCGAAAATAGTACAATTAAGTGGTTTCACAGTTACCTCTGTGGCCGACATCAGATTGTTGAGCTGCACAAAACGGATGGTACAGGTACTATTCAGTCACACCCTCTACCTGTTACTAGGGGTGTTCCACAGGGCTCCATATTAGGGCCCCTCCTGTTTATTTTATACTGCAGTGATTTGATTCATGTGATTAAAAACTGTAAATATCACATGTATGCTGACGACCTTCAGCTATATCTGTCATTCCATCCTTCAGAGGTTTCCGATAGTATAAATAGAATTAATCAGGACTTGGAGCGCATTGCACAGTGGTCTAAAGTGAACTCGCTTATTCTCAATCCAGCTAAAACAAAATTTATGATATTAGGATCTGGATACCAAATTAAGAAAATAACTGACAGTCAACCCAGAATATTATTGGAAGGAGAAATCATTCAGCAGGTAGAAGAGGCTCGCAATCTTGGCCTTAAAATAGACGGCATGTTGCAATTTGAGAGTTATGTTTTAGATGTGGTGCGTTCTTGTTTTTATAGGTTAAAGGTACTTTACAAGATACGTGATTACCTAAGTTTGAATTTAAGAGTAACCCTTTGTGAGACTCTCATCTTGTCTAAACTAAATTACTGCATTTCGGCCTACGGACCCTGTCTCTTAGCGAAAACAATGAAGCTCCTTCAGCGAGTACAAAATGCATGTGCTCGTTTTTGCTTTAATATCCCTCCGAGAGCACATGTTTCTCCTTATTTGGAAAATAGCAAACTGCTTAACATGTCATCAAGGCTCAAATTGCACTTTGCTACTTTACTATTTGGAGTAATTAAAAACAAAACTCCTGAATATTTATATGAAAAGCTTACCTGGTCCAGTGAACATAACTTTCACTGTACTCGTGGCGCTAAGTTTTTACTTACTGTTCCAGGACACGTCACGGCTGCTTTTCGCGGCAGTTTTCGCTACCTAGCAACAAAGTGTTGGAATAATCTCCCACCCCCCCTTTCGTGAAATTCAATCCAAGGTTAATTTCAAAATGCGATATAAATTGTACCTTCTAGATAACAAAGAAAATACAAAGTAACAATACAAAGACTGGTTGTTGATACACTAGGTAGGTGGTTTGCGTTATTATTATTTTACTTTAATTTTTGATGGTTCCCTATGTTCTAAAGAATAAAGTACGTAATGAAATTCAATTTCTATTATATTATAATTGAAATTGAAATAGATGACCGTAGTGACTTATTCTCTTTGTAGATGACATGTACAAGCAGTTGTTGTTGTTGTTTTTGTTATTCGCTCGTGAGAGCAGGCAAAGGAACTATGCCATACAGCCTTGTCTTTGTGTATAATTATCCTTCGTAATTCACTGCTTCAAAACATGTTGATGCGTCACATGGTGCAGCCCTTGGGAGATTCTGATGGCAACTTGAGCCAGCAGGCAGCAGACAATTGGCGATGGTATCCAAAGATGCCTATGCAAACAGCTTATCTTGAGAATCCATCTCCATCAGAGCACATGTTTCACAGCTTCCACTAATAGTTCACATGCGCAGACACTTAATACACAAAATCGCATATTGGTCAATGATGTACACCATTGTCCAGGAATTAGCTCTATAACATAGTATAAATATTTTTAATTTATTATTATTATTCCTTTCATTATTCTATTATATACTATTGCCAACATAGTTAAAAGTAATATATTTATCTATTTATTTTTCATTATTTATCGTTTTTCAGAATATTATCTTTATATTATACTACATAAACATATACATTTAAAATATCTTTAGTTTTTTTTTGCATTAAATCTGTCTGACAGCTGCTCGTATGTTTTAGATTAGTGGTCCCGACAGAATAACAGCGCTGCGGCTCTTTGCTGTAGCATAATGCTGAGTCGGGTCCTTTTCGTTGCTGCAATCCAACATAAATTTAAATACTTTTTATAAATACTTTTTACTATTAATTGTTTATTTTTTTGTGTTGAGTTAATTGTTTGTTTTTTTTATGTGTTTGTATTAGCGTAGCAACGAATAAAGTTATTTTCTTTCTTTCTTTCTTTCTTCAAACGAGATGGTTACCCCGTCTACCGGAAGCCATAATGCCTTTTTCCATCATCACACAGCTGATCACTACTAGAACAGTAACAAATTCTCCATCAGTCTAAACAAGCACTACTCTCTACTGCTGCACATACTCTCTTTCCACAATTTGTACAACTTTACATATCGTATAAATTTTTTTTTGTTTTATTAAGGACAACAAACAGTTGTATAATAAAAATTACAATTCAAATACTATGTAAATAGATAAACTAATTACACAACCAACACCGTTATCCACAAAATTACCGTACTAATTAAAGTTATAAGGCACAGAAAACACAAATATAGAATAAAACAACTAAAAAAAGAAACTAAAAACTAGACAACAATGCGTACTTAGCCGTTATCAGCAAAATCGTGAATATTACATATTTATTACAAAAAAATAAAACAATTTAGATTAACGTTATAAAATTATAAGAAAATAGTGTTACGGACTTGAGGTTCGTGACAATAAAAATTGCCGATAGGATTACCAAAATTAACACTTTAATTTTCTTTACACAAATTAAAGTTTAAAACACCAATAATTAAGCACACTAATTCACTTTATTCCGCTCCGAAGCTTCGCTTGTCTCGCCAAATTCAATACTTCCCCGATCGCGTATTGCAGCGCCTTTATATAGGGCTCTTCCACGAAAACATTCAGAATATTCCAGAATATTCGAGTAAATACGCGCGCCAACTGACAAAGCGCAGAAAGTTCGAGTTTTGGGCTTCCAGAAAGCTTAGTTCTTAAATTCGATACTAGATGGCGCTGTCGGTTGTAAGATTAGTGGTGTCACTTTCTGGAAAACTCTCTCTTCGCTCTGTTACCCGACACTAGATGGCGCTAGTGCCAGATGTCAACTTAGCCGCGCAATACTGCCCTCTCCTAAGACATGCTCGTCCCGAGCATTATCGGCCCCATAATAACGCGCCAGGCGATCCACATGGACGATCTTAGGAGTCCCTCTTGCGCCTTTCTGTATCCGGTAGGTTACATCGTTGATCCTGGTTACAATCCGGTACGTGCCGTCCCATTTAGCTTGAAGCTTAGGAGATTTCCCTTTGCTGCGGACTGGATTGTGCAACCACACTAGTGAACCTTCGTCGAAGCCTTTATTGTTCATTTTGCGGTCGTACCGGGTTTTCATCTTCTCAGACATTTGCTGGCCCGATTGTCTGACGTACTCATAAATGTCATTCATTTTGTTCCGCAAGTCATTTGCATAATCGGTTATACTGCGTGGGGTATCAGGTCTTATCCCGGTGATCAGGTCTGCAGGCAGCCGTAATTCTCGTCCAAAGTTTGCGAAAGCTGACTTACTTTCTGACAGCGCTTCATACACAACAAAAACGGTTGTATGTGCTTGTCCCAATCTCGTTGCCGATTGTCTACAACTTTTGCTAGGTACCTCTCCAATGTCCGATTAAATCGTTTTACCATTCCATCAGATTGCGGGTGATAAGAAGTCGTCCTTGTTTTGTGAGTAGCTATAACTCGGCAAGTTTCCTGGAATATTTGAGACTCAAAATTCCTTCCTTGATCGCTGTGAACCTCTAAAGGTACTCCAAAACGACAGAAGACTTCATGAACTAGTTTCAGAAGCAACTGTTGAAGCTTCATGATTTGGAATGGCAAAGACTTCTGGCCACTTAGTGAAGTAATCCATCACAACCATGAAATACATGTTACCGCTTTCACTCTCCGGAAACGGTCCCGCCACGTCAATGGCTATTCTCTCCCATGGTGCACCAACATTGTACAACTTCAATGCACCTCTACTACGAGTCTGAGGTCCCTTTACAGCCGCACAACTTGTACATTTGCGACACCAGTCCTCGACATCGTTTCGACAGTGGACCCAGTAAAACCGTTCTCGGATCTTCAGTAGAGTTCGTTTAACTCCCAGATGGCCTCCTGAACAATCATTATGGTACAGCTGTAGAACATCCGGTACTTTAGCTTTAGGGACAACCATTTGCAAATGACAGCTGTCTCCCCGCACATTTTCCCATTTACGACACAGAACTCCATCCTGAAGCAGCAAGCTGTCCCGCTGGGCCCAATAGCTTTTAGTGGTCGAACTCATCGCTGAGACGTCACTCCACTTAGGCTTGGTAGCACGGGCCTTCATCCATTCCAGAATCGGCTTGATGTCCGGATCTTCCTGCTGTGCATATCGTAGGCTGTCCTCCCACTCGTTGCTGAAGTGGTCTGTCCTGAGCATCCTCACGGATACCACTTCCTTACTCTCTTGCCTAGTACAATGTTTCCAATCTTCAGGACAAGGTCTTCTTGACAATGCATCTGCGTTGCCATGAGATTTCCCGCTGCGATGTCTGATAGTAAAGTCGTATCCCGGCTGCTGCTGGGTGGGTGATGTTAGCCGCACTTCCCTTCTGAGATCGTTCACCTTCCCTTTCTAGGGTTCGCTTAGGGCAGCTGGATCGAAGATGGCCCCTTTCCCCACAGCTATAGCACCTAGGGCCGTATCCTTTATTGTGGTCGCGAACTGCTGCAACCTCCCTAGCGTGAGGGGAATGATGTTGCTGCCACCGCCAGGCGGTGCCGTTAGCTGCACTACCCTCTCGAGATCGATCAACTTCCCTTTCTTCATTTCGCTTAGGGCAGCTGAATCGTAGATGGTCCTTTTCCCCACAGCCATAGCACCTAGGGCTGAATCCTTTGTTACGGTCGCGTACTGTAACTGCTGCAACCTCCCTGATGCCATGGAAACGATGATCCTGCCGCAAGGCTTCCACCTCCAGTGCATGGGCCAAGGCGTCTTTAAGCGTCTCGTGGTGCCCGAGCCTCACAGCAGCTCTGACTTCCAGGTCGCGGATGCCGTCGATGAATGTCTGCACCAGGTTCCCTTCAATGAGCGCAGGTACAGATTGGTATGCTTTTCGCACCAGCTTCTTCACCTCTAGAGCCCACTGCTGCAGGTTTTCGTTGCTGCGTTGCACGCGATCTCTAAGCTGCGCTCGAAAGACGTGTTCCAGATGAGCTTCGCCATATCTAGCCTGCAATGCCTCAAGGAGCTGCTCGTAAGTCACTTCTTTACCGAGAGCTTCTAGAACAGTTAAGGCCCGGTCGCGCAAGCCTAGTGTGAGGGCAGTCATGGCCTGACTTTTATTCCAGCCGTTTGCCTTCATAACAGCCTCGAACTGGATTTTGTAGGCCGCCCAGGAAGAAGTCCCGTCGAACGACGGCACTTTGAATCCACGTACTGAAGGTGTTGTAGCTACCACGGGAGGTGTAGTTCCATCCCCCAATTTGAGATCGTCCAGCGTTTTCTTCACATCAGCCACCATGTTGTCTACCCGATTGTTCACTTGGTCGATTTGGGTTTTAACTTCCTTGATTTGGGTTTCAGCCTTCGCGATTTGGGTTTCTGCTTCCGACAGGCGGTTGTCATGCTGAGCAACCCTTTCCTTAACCTCCTTTATCTCCTTCCCGAAGGTAGCGTGAAGATCCTTCATGAGGAGCATTTGCTCTTCCAACCGACGGGCCTGTTCCTCTTGTACGCCCCGCAGCTGATCTTCCAAACGACGGACCTGTTCTTCTTGTCCGCCCCACAGCTGCTCTTGCAAACGACGGACCTGTTCCTCCTGTCGGCGAGCCTGTTCCTTCTGCTACTCTTTCAACAGACGGGCCTGTTCCTCTCGTCCGCGCTGCAGCTGCTCCTGTAGCATCGCCATCAGAGCACCTAAGTCAGGTGCTGCAGATGTAGGAGCTACTGACGGGCCCGCAGCCTCCGTGGCTGGCAGTTGGCCCTCCGACGTCTGCGGCGTTGCACCACCAAATCTCCTCTGGTCCGTCTCATGCTGGCGTTGACTGCGGGTACGGACACCCTCCGTTTCCTCTTTAGGTAAAATCGGCATGATTTTATCCCACTTCTGACACCAATTGTTACGGACTTGAGGTTCGTGGCAATAAAAATTGCCTATAGGATTACCTAAATTAACACTTTAATTTTCTTTACACAAATTAAAGTTTAAAACACCAATAATTAAGCACACTAATTCACTTTATTCCGCTCTGAAGCTTCGCTTGTCTCGCCAAATTCAATACTTTCCGGATCGCGTATTGCAGCGCCTTTATATAGGGCTCTTCCACGAAAACATCCAGAATATTCCAGAATATTCGAGTAAATACGCGTGCCAACCGACCATGCGCAGAAAGTTCGAGTTTGGGGCTTCCAGAAAGCTTAGTTCTTCAATTTGATACTAGATGGCGCTGTCGGTTGTAAGATTAGTGGTGTCACTTTCTGGAAAGCTCTCTCTTTGCTCTGTTACCCGACACCAGATGGCGCTAGTGCCAGATGTCAACTTAGTCGCGCAACAATAGTAATAAAGATAAAAATAAAAATAAAAAATTTACAAGTCATTTAATACAAGTTTTATAGCTTTTCTAAATTGAGGTAGGGACATGGTAAATAAGTCTACATCGGAGAAGCTGTTGTAAGCAAGAACATTTGTTTTGCACAGATTAAGGAAAAATAAACGATGCACGTGAGTGTTTCGTATTCTTTGTGAGCGACTTGGTACACGAAGTTACTTTGCAAAAAAGTCCCGCTGGTTTTCTTGCTGGTTCTTCACAGAACTGAGGCTTTTGTTCCGAACCCGTAAGAACCAGTAAAAATTATTGAATGATTTTTATAGGATATGGGTGATATGAATATTGCCCATCTGATGGTAAGTGATTGCTGTGGCCCATAGACATTTACATCTATATAGGTTGCTAATCAAAATATAGATGCATTCACAGAAATCGTAATAACAATATTGTTAAGATTTCTGTGGATGCGTTGTTACCCGTGAGGACTAAGATGGAATGCCTCATTTCCAGTAAGAAGGATTTCCAGTTCTCTACACTCATCACACAATTTTACGCTGGTATTTTGTGAGAGCGTGGTCCTTCCCCGGTCGAGCCGACCCATTCGTGCTACAACTATACAATTAATATAGCTGCAGCATGGCTCTACCACGTCAAAAAGTAATCAATAAAAGTCATATTGAATAAAAATTATTCTTTTCGAAATTATATTATATTTAAAAAATTAAATGTAACACTTTAAAGTAAAGGGTATAATGATTTCTTAAATTTACGCGAACACTACACATTGAATAAAACTAAATTTACGGATTTTATCGCGTTTATTTCACTACTTTTACTTATTTTTAATTCCCGACGTTTCGGGTGCGTTTCGGGTGTGAAGTCTGCAGTCTGCGAACATGTTCAAGATCGTCCCCACCATTACATTCGTTTTGATAAACCACAAATTCTCGCAAAAGAACACCGATTCCTACCAAGGATGATACGCGAGGCTATTGAAATTAAAAAACATCCAAATTTCAATAGAGAAGATGGATGGGTGCTGCCACCAGCTTGGGATCCTATAATTAACAAAATTAAACCCAAACCTAATCATACCACTGCAAGACTTCATGATACTATAAGCTCGTTTTGCGTAAATCGGACCGAAAATTAATATTCAAAAACTGAAGGTAGCCGGACTAACTATGACATTGGGACGTCAAACATCTTAGTCCCCCCGTGACCGTGGTTGCTGTAAAGCACCCGAAACGTCGGGAATTAAAAATAAGTAAAAGTAGTGAAATAAACGCGATAAAATCCGTAAATTTAGTTTTATTCAATGTAAAGGGTATAAGGTAAATAGTTAGGGTAGACTTTATGTCACGTGGCATTGTCTACCTGTCAACTCTCGATGACAAACATAATTGTTGACAGGTGCAAAACATTATGCTTATATAAAGCATATATTTTTATTATGTATAATTAAATATATTCTCTTCTACACTTAAATATACCTTTTCCTCGCGTCCAACGCAGAGGTAATAAAACCACATACATAACCATTTTTAAATTTAATAAAAAAATTATGATCGAGGTTTCTGGAGTAAAATAATTTCTATACGTTTGAATACTGTCCTGATAATGCACTTAACGGGAACCACAGGGTATTTGTTACACATTGTATATTCAACGTTTATTTTAAGAAATTGACTTTCAGATAACGAAGTTCAATATTATGAAAGTGGTCGAGCGATGGAGGATCAGGTAACACAAGAATAACAACGATGACTTAAAGATCTAAAGGCGTCTTAGATTAAGTTTGTAAAGCAAACAAAAAATGAGAAGTCACATAATCCGCTACGACCTTCGCTTTCATAAAGTCACTTACTAGGTATAGAAGAGTAAAATGATTTCTTTATTTTTACATACATATCATTAATTTTCGTTCACGCTAACCTCCGAAACTGGTTAACCGATATGAGATTTTGTAAAAGTATGCAGCAATACGCTTGCTCCAACTTGAGATATTGTATAGTATTTATACCGATAAGTGACCCTCAATATTTTTAATTGCAAGCTTAAGTATTTTTTATTGAACAAAGGGTCGTTGGAAAAGGCAGAACAACATCTATCTATCTAGCTAGTGGTTTTTAAATTATTGCAATGTTATGTCACCTATAAGGGTGCACAAATCAGTTCCTAGATTAAGGCTATATATGTGGTATATTTACGTTATCTATATGTACGTGATAGAGCCATGATGCAGCTATATTATAGTTGTAGCAAGAATCGACAAGTGGACTGCTCAACTGGGGTAGGACCACAATCTCACAATGTACCAGCGTGGAATGGCGGCTTGATGCTGCTGTGTTTCATATGGTAAGTGTAGAGAATCGGATACCCTTTTTACTGAAAGCGTGTCATTCCATCATAGTAATCAGAAAAGAAGAGGAAAGAGGCAAAAAGACAAGTATAGATGAAATAATAATGAAAGCAATAAAAAGTATGAATGCAGGCAAGGGAGCCGGATGTGATAGAGTTTCACTCGAAGGCTGGAGAAGAAGTGGTGGCAGGCCTGCTGTACACCTTGCTTATTTTACGCTGGGAACTGAAGCGGGTACCGCAGGACTGGTGCAAAGTCGTGATTGTCCCAATGTATAAGGGAAAAGGGTCGCAGCAGGAATTTAAAAACTACCGTGGTATCAGCCTTCTTAACATTGTGGGAAAACTGTATGCTTAGATACTAATTGAAATGGTCATGAAAGAAACCGATGGAAAAATTTGGAATATGCAAGCGGGATTTAGAAATAGAATGGGATGTATAGATCAAGTCTTATCCATGCGCATAATCGCGGAGAAGTTTTTGGCTAAAAACCAAAGAGTTTTTGTGCGTTCATGGACTTGAAAAAGGCTCATGACAGAGTGGACAGGGATGTGTTATAGCAAACTGAATTTATTTGGGTTGAGCGCTGGGTTGATACAGGCATTAAAATCTCTTTATACGAACTCCAGTGCTTGTGTTAGGATCAACGGGGTCTACTCGGACTGGTGTGGCATCGATAAAGGTGTTAGACAGGGATGTGTGGCTTCCCCGTGGCTGTTCAACCAATTTATGGACAGTTGTTTGGAAAATTTGAAAAAAAATTTGGGTGAGTTAACTGTCAAATGCCTTTTGTATGCCGATGATCAAGTTATTTTTGCGTCATACGCGACTGATTTGCAAATGAAGGTTACATTAATGAACAGGTTATTAAAAGAAAGGGGTATGAAAGTGAACGAAAGTAAGACGATAGTTATGGTTTTTGAAAGGGAAGAAAGTAAAACGATATGTAAAATTAGAATAGAAGGGGAGTTGGTCGAGCAAGTAGATGAATTTGTATATTTGGGATTTATATTCAGCAGAGATGGAAGATATAGTATGATAAGGATACAGAACGACGAGTTAACGCAGGAAAATGGTGGTCTACACTCTATTGTGAAATATTAGATTGTGTCAAAAAGGCACGTATAGCAATTCACAATGCTGTGTTAGTCCCTACCTTAACGTATGGTAGTGAAAGTTGGGTGTGACAGAAGAAGCACGAGAGTAGAATAAATGCAGTAGAAATGCGCTCGCTAAGGAATATGTTAGGGCTGAATCTTGAGATAGGTGGTTTGGTCATGTAGAAAGAATGAATGAGGAAAGAGTGACAAAGCAAATTTATGTTGCAGAAGTGAATGGAAGAGTCGGAAAAGGACGTCCTAGGCGAAAGTTTATCGACAAAATTGGCGTTATATTGAAAATGGGCCAAATTGGGAGTACCCTTGAACGACGAGCATGTATGCGTAGGTATATGGATGTGAAGGAAGCGAGAGAGGTGTGTCAGGATCGTGCCAGATGGAAGTCTGTAGTCTCTGACAGATATGTGTTTATGTATGTTATTTTTATATAAATAACATTTACGTACACCGTATATAATATTTAAATTTAACGTAAATACAATTTAAACTCAAGATATCAAAATTATTTAAACAAAGAAAATGTGCTATATATATATAATATGAATGCAATGTAAAATAAACAATTAATAATAATTTTATGGAGTAGCTTCAAAATAACGCTTAACGCAAAATATCCACGCGGCATAAAATATTAATAGATTAACTCAAAATATTGACCTAATTTTAAAATTTAAAGAGGTTTTTTTTAGAAGTGGGTAGGTAGTTAAATAATTAAATTATTCTAGAAATTTCTAAAAGTTTGCAACACTTTTAATGTTAATTAAACATAACACTTATACGGTAATTAGGCGATTTATACAAACTCCTTTGAGGGCTAATCTAAATTTGGTTGAATTTTATAGGAAGTATTGATTATTGAGGAAAAAGGAAAGGCTCTTATCTTTTGTTCAATTTGTTGAAAACTAGATGAAGTGATGCCTTAGATGCGCGAGTGCTCGTTGTATTCTCTTTCAATTTAATTCGAGATCCATTTGCACCTTATACTTCAAGATATTCTTCCTTCAATGTTCCGACCACAATCCGCCGTCTTTAGCCAACGACGTTTCCGATGTAATTTTAAAAATTTCTCGTAATTTTCTTATTTCTATTTGTGCCCCTCATGGGCCACCAATTCATGTCTTTAGTTAACATTTGGTGGCAAATAAAAGATTTATTAAACTGATTATTTTAATTGTAGCGGAGCTCCGATGGTGTAAGAAAACGATTCTTTGAAATCTATTTCCTCCGTAACCCAATTTACATAATTCGGCAACATTTGTAGGTCAATGCAGACAAGGTTTGTAAACAATAAAAATTTGAATTTTTTTGAAAGATATTAAAAATAACCAAAAACTAAATTTTCTATGGGAAAATACATGTAAAACAAAAGCGCACGCTTTTTTTTAATAATTATTGAGAAAAGAATTAATGTAAAACAATTGTAATGTGATTCAATCTTTTGTTGAAATAAAGATCTCGTATAATGACATTAGAATTTTAATCCACTCCGTTTACGATGCTAGCAAAAGGTTTTACCTTTGCATCTGCATCGGCCCATAGTACATAGTTTACTTTGACAAGACTGTTACTACTAGTGGGTACGCCACGTCACAAGAGAGAGTTAATTGTAGTGTCGGATATTGTTCTGTTACCGATGAATTTCACTTCGAAGCGCCCATAATCTTTTGCTATTTTATTTTAACAGGCGCTTCAACACCGAGCTTAATATGGACTTTTTATAGGACAAAGGGTCGTTGGAAAGGGCAGAAAAACATCTGTCTAGCTAGCTAGTGTTTTTTAAATAATTGCAATGCTGTGTCACATATAATATTGCATAAATTAGTCCCTAGATTAAGGCTATATACGAGGTTGCGTTTTTAAGTTCGCGGAATGGGGGGTAAGGAGTGGAAATAAAAATCAAAATTTATTTTTCCTTTTCCAATATATTCACCTGCTACCCTTTTACATTTTTCGGATCTTTCAATTAACTTACGTACACCCTCAAAAATGATTTATCTTTGTCTAAAAATACGCCGAAACTGCTTCATTCACTTTTTCATCATTTAAAAACGTTTTCCTGCGAAGTTCATTTTTTTAATTTGGAAATAGATCACTGGGGGCCAGGTCAGGACTATAGGGTGGGTGAATCCATATTTCGTCACCAGTAACAATTCGAGCCAACACTCCATCCTTGCCTTCCATACAGAGGTCCAAAAATGCACGTAAACACTCCACACGCTGTTGACTTTGAGGCCGAGTGAGCATTCTAGGCACCCATCTTGCACTGACTTTAGTCATGCCAAGATGGTCATGAATGAAAAAAATGATTGTATCTGATACTCCAACCATTTCTGCAAACTGTTTTTTCTTCTGATGTTATTATATTTATAAATTAATATATTTTTTGACTTTTCGAATAATTTCCGAAGTGGTCACCTCGATCGGCCATCCTGGCCATGGGTCGTCTTCAAGATTCTCCGTAAACGGATGACATCTCTTCCAGTGTAAATAAATAAAATAAAAATTGTTTATTTCGGACAACTTGATATATATATATATATATATATATATATATATATATATATATATATATATATATATATATATATATATATATATATATATATATATATATATATATATATATATATATATATATATATATATATATATATATATATAGTCTGAACTGATTTTCCGCGCTTAGGAAGGAACTTTATAACGGCACGGACTCGATTTTCTCCATATTTCACAATTTCTTCCCGATTGACTTGTTTGGTTAAGGATAACTCAAAGACTAATGATCTAATTGCAAAAAAACCAGTATTTATACTGACAATGAGTTACTCAATTAGCACATAATTTAGCGACGTCCCCACTTATTACCTGCCTACCCAATCCGCGAACTTACAAACGCACCCCCGTATGTGGTATATTTACGTGATCTGTATGTACGTGGTCGAGCCACGGTGCAGCTATATTATAACTATAATATAGTCTAGTAACTATAGTAGTAATCAGCTATATAATAACTATAATATAGTCTAGTAACTATAGTAGTAATCAGCTATATAATAACTATAATATAGTCTAGTAACTATAGTAGTAATCAGCTATATTATAACTATAATATAGTCTAGTAACTATAGTAGTAATCAGCTATATTATAACTATAATATAGTCTAGTAACTATAGTAGTAATCAGCTATATTATAACTATAATATAGTCTAGTAACTATCGTAGTAATCAGCTATATAATAACTATAATATAACTGCCATGTGGCACGAATCGACAAGCAGACCGCACTACCGAGGTAGGGCCATGCTCCCACAGAGTAGGTACCAGCGTGGAATGGTGACTTGATGCTGCTGTGTTTCGTATGGGGAGGGTAGGGAACCGGAGACCCCTTTTACTGAAAGTGAGTCATTCCATCTTAGTCCTTAGGGGTGACAACGCATCTTCATTTTGATTCTTAATCGAAGACATACAGCATCCAATTATCCATCAGGTGGACTATGTGCTCGTTTGTCACCCTTACTATAATTGTGATGTTATAATAATGTGTGTGTGCTAATGGTGTCCCATGAATAAATTAATTGCAATGAAATGTGATCATGTCGCAATGTGCTGTAAACGCCGCGCTGTGAAAGCTCTTCGGAAAATAAAAAAAATAGTTCTGGGTTTTTGACGTTTAACTGCCATTTAGCGGGTGTTCCTTACGAGTTGTGAGCGATCCCCACGCGATATTCAGAGAAGACAAGTACAATAAATGTAAGGTTTTTTCAATTACAATAAGCATTATCGTAATATAATGATGACTAATATAAAATGAATACTTTTTAAAATGATTGTGACAAGCTTCATTTGTGATCTGTACTATAATTAACTAGCGATTCGCCCCGACTTCGCACGGGTGATATCTGGATTTGGTGGAAAACACATCAAGGGACCCTTCAAATACACAGGAAATTTCAGCAAAATAATTTAGATGGTTTCAAAGTCTATAACGGACATAGGTAGAGACATTTTTTGGGTTTATATAGATAGATATAAGCTTCTTATTGCACCAATTTGACTTTTAATTTTAGAGGAAAGTGAAAAGATTTATTTAGCAATTAAATTAAGTAAAGTAGGTAATCAAGAATTTTTGACAACCCCGATACACATTTTCAAGTTTGCTTGAAGAACTGAAAAATGGGAGGGCAACTTTGTCATAAGCGTAATTTTTTCACAGTTAAAGGAGCAAAGCATAATTATGAATGTTGTGTATTATATTATGAGGTAAGCTTGAAGGTAAGCTTACCTTCAACCTTGAAGTCAAATCTTATTATTTCAATTATAAGCCCTAGATGGCAAAGTTGCCACGAAGTGAGGTTAACTTTAACATTTATACTTTTGATTTTTGTCTTTTTAATGTTAGTATTTGTTTAAATCACTAATAAATACGAAATCTATGAGTAATATAGTGTCACTTTTAACGTTCCAAGCTTTTAAGTCCTTTCATAAATGGGAAAGTTGCAAGGTTATATTACGGGTATATTAAAACAAATTGATAATCCATAAAGACGAAAAAACACAAAAAAATTATTCCACTATTCCGTCTATTTATTTATATTTAAAAAAATATAATATATATAATAGTGGCGTTAGAGAAGAGAATACTTCATATTACCTGCAGGTGCAGTAAGAAACGATAGAGAGAAATTAAACAGGAGACGGGCAGCACCATCTTTTTGACAACCGCTCAATACAAAATGCGTATGCCCATTCACCTCTCAAGCGTGGCCGCTATGGCATGTGCAATACGTTGTGTGATGTTATGACTTTATGAGGCTATCTATTGGACAAGCGTATGTTCTGGTGTGGGCTTTTGATAGACTGAAATGAATGAGTGAATTCTAATTCAAAGTTATTCAGAATCTTAAATTTAAATACCTACATTTACTTGGCTGGAGTCTTATTTTAATTGGACCCCGCTCTTCAATGACAATTTTTAGACACTTGTAACACCACATGCATTAAAAATAGACGATGGTGTGTGTGCGTGTGCGAGAGCGACAGCGTGCGGGATGTATGCTGAGTATATACAACATATACATTGATATATATTTTTATATAAGTGAGGGAAAACGAGAGAGGTTTACCTGATGGTAAATGACTACCGCCGCCAATGAATAACTGTAACACCAGGGGAATCGCAGATGCGTTGCTGACCTTTTGAAAAAGAGTAGGCTCTTTTTTTGAAAGTTTGTAAGCCGTATTGGCCGTCCGTAAGCCGGAAAAATCGCTGTTCATAATCAATTCCACAAGTAATTTGCCCAAGGAAAAAATCTTCTACAAATCGCACAGTGCTGATCCGACTCTTATTCATCCAGATGGTATGGATGGTATCGTAATTTATGACGCGATGTGATATGGCGAAATTTAGCTTTATCTTTGTAAAAACAAAATTAACGAAATATACCTATGTATGCTATGGTGTACATTATTTTATATATGCATGAATTGTAAAAATCTGTAAAAATTGTTAAGTAGACAGTCCGATAAGTAGCAGTTCTTAAAAGCAAACGTCAATATCAATTTCCAACAGACGGACTATCTCACACCTTCATAAATCATCGAATATCATATTAATTTTTAAGGGATAACTTTATTACGTCAAGTCAAAGTGCATATCAAATTTAACTGTAAGCCCATAAGTCTCGCGAAGATTTCTTACTTTATCCGCGAATATTTCTACTGTCAAAGACTTCATCTTTTTATTTAATAGTTCAAATAATCAGCCGCCCCTCCACAAACCCTGGCATACATTATCAGCTTAACAAATAAGGGTATAAACCACAAACGGACAATTATCCTCAAATCTAGTAATCTAAATCGATCCTCCCGCATCCTCTTTTTTCTCTACACTCACCATACAAAACACATCAGCATTAAGCTGCTATTTTACGCTTGTATTCTTTAAGAGCGTAGTTACCTCGGTCGACCTCTCGTCTCGGACCTATTCATGCCACAACCATAACAAAGTTGTAACGTAAACCAGGTGTGAAATACCCCTTTTCCACGTTACTCAGAATTTACTGCAGAAAATCGTCATATATAATCTTTAGTCCGCCGAAAGTACAAGACTGGAAGTAGTCTACTGGGCTGTAAAAAGTTGTCTTAATTTGATTTTGTCGTGTATGCCTCTTTCAATTTGCTTCCATATTGAGAGCAATTCAAAACAGACTGATAATAACAAAATCAGAGGATACAGTTTGGTGTTGTAACAACATATCTATATGCTACATCCAATATTTAATTACACCACTCGATAGTTACACGTCACATAATGTCCGTTTACTATAAAATTCGACGTTACGTACACGTATTCACGTAAAACACACGTGCGTGTCCACGGCACAGCCGCACCCCGATATTTTAAGTAGGTTTGTAATTCTAAGACCAGAATTAAATTGTAGCGCTATTAGAAACGAGAACAAAGTTTATTTTAATACACCCATGAACTTTTATTCATACTTATAAAAATGCTATGGGTAGTTTCAATGGGGCCATAAAAGTTATATGCTTTGACTTTATCTCTGTTTGTTAAACGGCGCCAGTGTATCCAGATTATAAATAACGATAGTCAAGGTGAAGGTTAAACTAACAGGCGAAGGACATGAGTTAAAGATTATTGTACAATAAGACATGACATAAAGAGTTATTTCACACGTGGTACAGCCACGTCAAAACTTTATTATTGTTATGGCATGAGTGGGTTGGCTAGACCGGAGTAACTACGCTAAGAATACCATATGGTGAATGTAAAGAACCGGAGACTCCATTTTACTGGAAACGAGGCATTGCATCTTAGTCCTCAGGAATGACAACGCATCAGCATTTTTAGATTACTTAGATTTGAGGATAATTGTCCACTTACCATAAAGTTAACTGTGTGCTCGTTTATCACCCTTATTCTATTCAAAAAGTTGTATTTACTAAATGCTAGCATACGATAGCTGCATAATATATCAAATTCACACTAAGCTAGCAACCCGGGTTCGTTCAACGCCGTTACCATATATTATATTTGAGAGGCGTTTACGAGAATATTGAATACTGTCCCGATGTTGGAGGGGCCATATTGAGGACTGATTTTTGAACTGATAAATAGGTCTTTGACAGTAAAAAATAAGTCTTTGACAGTAAAAATACTCGCGAATAAAGTAAGAAATCTTCGCGAAACTCCTGGGCGTACGGTAAAATTTGACATTAACTTTCACTTGACGTAATAAAGTTATCCCTGAAAAATAAATATGATCCCAATTCGATAAGATTTCATTGAGGAGTGAGATAGTCCGTGTGTTGGAAATTGATATTGACGTTTGCTTTTAAGAACTGCTACTTATCAGACTGTCTACTTTACAACTTTTACAGTTTTTACAATTTATGCATATAACTAAATCTAAAATAATGTACACCATAGCATACATAGCTATATTTCATAAATTTTGTTTTTATAAATATAAAGCTAAATTTTGCCATAGCACATCGCGACAGAAATTACGATACCATCCATACCATCTGGATGAATGGCAGTCGGATGTGCACTGTGCGATTTACTAGAAGTTTTCTTCCTTGCGCAACTTCCTTGTGGAATTGATTACGAAGAGCGATTTTTCCGGCTTACGGACTTCCAAGAAAAGAGCCTACTCTTTTTCAAAAGGTCGGCAACGCATCTGAAATTCCCCTGGTGTTACAGTTATTTATTGGCGGCGGTAGTTACTTAGCATTAGGCAAACTTCGCTCGTTTCCCCCCACTTATATAATAATATATGTCAATGTATATGCTGTATATACTCACCATACGTCCCGCACGCTGTCACTTTCACACACGTAACACGCACACACAAACGCACAGGCGCGCACGCACACACACCAACGTCTATTCCTAATTCATGCGGTGTTACAAGTGTCTAAAAATTGTCATTGAAGAGCGGGGTCCAATTAAAATTAGACTCCAGCCAAGTAAATGTAGGTATTTAAATTTAAGACTGAATAAAGAACTTTAAATTTGAATTCACTCATTCATTTCAGTCTATCAAAAGCCCACACCTGAACATACGCTTGTCCAATAGATTGCCTCATAAAGTCATAACATCATACAACATATTGCGCATGCCATAGCGGACACGCTTGACAGGTGAATGGGCAACCGCATTTTCTTTTGAGCGGTTGTCAAAAAGATGGTGCTGGCCATCTCCTGTTTCATTTCTCTCTATCGCTTCTTACTGCACCTGCAGGTAATATGAAGTAGTGGCTGCTCTTCTCTAACGCCGCTACTATTATATACATTATATTTTTTTTAAATATTAATAAATAAATGGAATAAGTTGTTTTTTTCTCTTTATAGATTATTAATTTGTTTTAATATATCAGTGAAACCTGGCAACTTCGCCTTTATGAAAGGACTTAAAAGTTTAGGAACAATTTTCCAACATATAAGGTACCCTCAGACTGTTCGTCAATGTTAAAAGTGACACTATATTCTTCATAGATTTTGTGATATTTATTAGTAATTTAAACAAATACTGACATTAAAAAGACAAAAATTAAAAGTACAAAATGGCAAAGTTAATCTCACTTTGTAGTAATTTTGCCATCAGGGCTTATAATTGAAATAATAGGATTTAAGTTTGAAGGTAAGTTTATCTCATAATATAATACACAACATTCAGAGTTATGCTTTCCTCCTTTAATTGTGCTGCAAAGACAGCAGATAAAGTCATAAGTCCTGTGCCTTATTAGCATTTAATATTATCGAAGACCATTTACGATATCAATATTTTTTTAAATATTCTAGTTTTACGGATAAAAACTTTGATAATCTGGAGGCACTGCTAGCGCTGAGGTCAAACTTAGTGAACTCGAAGCTAGTTGGAGACTGCGTGAACCGTTTAAACGCCCTGGGATGTAACAACAGGGTCGTCTTACGATGGATTCTGGGTCACGAGGGTATTGTAGGCAACGAATTTGCTGACAAACTTGCACGGGAGGGCTCAAAGTGCACACAATTTGGACCTGAGCCATTTTGTGGAATCTCAAGAAGCCTAGCCCGATTGACCCTTAAAACTCTTTATCACAATAAATCACTTAAGATCTGGTCTGAAAGGCCAGGCTTAAAACATTTTAAAAACTTGATTAGGGATTTTGATCGTAAATTCGCTTCAGAAGCCCTGGGATTAGTAAAAATAAATTGCGCATTCTGGCAAGAGCTCTAACTGGACACTGTTGTCTTAAAAAGCACACGTCCATCCTGGGTCTAAGCAACTCAAGGATTTGACGGTTTTGTTCCATAACTTTACATCCTAACTGATAGCGGATCCTTAATGCGCAAATGTAACACTCATCTGGGAAACTATGTACTCCACCCAGAACCCAGTTACTAGCGATCGGCTTCGCACGAGTGATTTCTAGATCTCGAACAGATCCACCGATTGGATCCAATCTATCTAGGGTTTCAAACTCAAACATACACAAGAAATTGTATTAAAATCGGTTTAGCCGTTTATGAGTTTAGCATTTTTGGCAGAAAAAGTAATCTAATTGCATAATATTACCAGTATTAGACCAATCAAGATATTTAGCTATCTGGAAATGTCTTTAGATTCTAAGCGCGGAACTTATATCTGTACATGTCAATCTTGTGTGATTCGTCTTCAACGGAAATGGTGTCACGTAGTTTACCCTTAAACAATATAATAATTTCTTATATTTACGCGAATGCTACACATTGAATAAAACTTATTTTATGAATTTTATCGCGTTTAATTTCAACTTTTTTAATTTACATAGTTTCAGGCGTTTTCCAGCATCCATGTTCACGGTGAGGACTGAGGCGCTTGACGTCGCGATCCCATATTTAACGGTGGTTGAGCCCATCGCCACACCATCTACTTGCTTGTAGAACTCTTCCTTCCAAAATAAACAGCCAGGTGTGAGTCAGTGTCTGAGTAACACAGTCCACCAGATAGTAAAATAATGTTGTCTCCCATAGACATATATTTATCCTCAATTAAGAATCAAAATGAACGTGCGTCGACACCCCTGAGGATGATATGCTTCATTTCAAGTTAGAAGCGTTTCCGGTTCTCTAAACTCAACATGCGAAACACAGCGACATTAAGCCGCTATTTTATGCTACCCCCACCCCCACCACCATGTAATTATAAACAATTTTTCCTGGGTTAATACTTTAAGGTGAGATGTTAGAAAAATGAAAAAAAAAAGCTAATTGCGTTATTTTAATCCTAAAGTATTCGTATTAATTTTAAAGTTAAAATAATCATTCAATAATTTTTCTCTATTAAATATGAAATCACCCCGTAAAAAACATTCTTAAAACCTTATTTCATTATCTAAGAATTTAATTTCTTTTTATTCTTTCTTAGTAGATACAATTATTTTCCCAACTTCACGCATCTACATCAGGCGGTTTGAGCTGTAGATTGAATACAATATTTTTCATACAAAATTTGAACCCTTGTTTTAAAACCGCAAGAGACAAATTTAAATATTTAATTACTTTAAAGCTTAAATATTTTTGCTCCTTCAAGTTGAATATTATCTACCCCCTCCCTTTCCTCAACCGGTGAAGGATTGTTTTAATAAATACAATAATATTTTATTTCCATACAACATTGCACAACCTCTGCTCCTGCCCCCTCTACCATAACGGGTTATTTTGAAATCGCAAATACGTATTTCTATTTTTTTTAAATACAGTACTCTCAGTAAGTATCGAGTCAATCGGCCTGTAAAATATTTTATAGTAAAATAATAAACTGTAACACCCTTATTTTACCCTCTTAGGAACCGAATTTCCAAAATTATTTCATAGCGGATTTCTACGTCATAAAAGGAGCTACCTACTGTCCAAATTTTAAATTTCTACTTGCACTGGTAGATGAGTTAGTCAATCAGTATAGCTTAGTATCTATGACTCAGTTTATAAAGAGTATACAGTAGGTACACAGTGGACGGTGACATCTGTAAGTAAATGGCAATGCTATCTTTACAGAAAATTAAATTTTATTCTGTTCGTTTTAACTATATCCAATGTAAATGAAATTTTATAAATGCTATTTGAAAACGATATAAAACAAACTTATCATATAAAATTAGAATTTGTCTAATTTTAAGTACCTATTAACTTAAAACAAAACATTTTTTTATAGAGTAAGGTTGACAAACGAGCACATAGTCCACCTGATGGTAAAATAGTGTTGTCTCCCATAGACATATATTTATCCTCAATTAAGAATCAAAATGAACGTGCGTCGACACCCCTTTTTTTAACATGGGGAAATGCCTACGCATACCCGCCTCGCGGGGGCAAGGACGGGTTATGTCGGACTCGCACCGACTAAAACCCCATGGTGTTCCCCCTTCGTCGCATATTGCCAAGGGGCTACGGGAACGCTTTCGCACACTTCCGCGGCCCTACCAGCGACTGCCGCCCCATGGCAGCACCTCCTCGGGAGAGGAATACTCCTCCCCGTTCTCCTTCCTAAGTAAGGCGCACCAGAACACATGGCACGCCTTCCTCCACGGCCTCCAATTGCATCTGCGCAACAGACGCCCCCGCGTCCGATGCGCGAAGGCCATGGGGCCAGGAAAAACGAGCACTTAGAAGTACTAGCCTTCCCGACCCCAGCGGCGGCTCTGGTCTATGGCTCTTCCGCCAACCAAGATTCGGCTGCGGAGGATAGGGAGAGCGGCGCCTCGCAATACCGACAATTCTCTCCCCCCCGCAGCCCCATCACCACCGCATCAACGGTGCGGCCCCGTTTGAGTCGCGGAGGATAGGGCGAGTCGCGCATCGCCATACCAACACTCCTCTTCCTCCGCGACTCCACCTCGGCTGCAGCGGTAGAGGGTGCTGAGTCCCCACTCGCTGCAGTCCACCAGCACACATCCGAAGTGGGCTCCCCAAGCCCACTCGGAGTGGCCACCTCAGGCTGGCCCTTCACCTCGGGCCAGCCACGTGGGTTCCTCTTTGTTCACCGTGGGAGACCAAGCCACGGCTACTAAGCCCCCCCGCCACGACAAGGCGGGAACCCGTTCGGAGGGGCGTCGACACCCCTGTAAATGAAATACCTCGTTACAAGTTAGAAGGCTCTACGGTTCTCTTCACTCATCATACAAAACACAGCAACATTAAGCTGCTATTTTAAGCTAGTATGCTATAATATAGTACTTCACCACGTGATTTTAAAAATATTTAAATTTGTAAAATGGAATCTTTACCTGGTGCCCCGCGTCTACAAGAATATTCACGATGGAATCGCCTAAGGTGTTGTGACTTCTGCTAGTCGCTGGAAAGACCACCAGCACGTTGCTACCTTTACACGTACACGCGAGAAAGGACAGTAACAGGAAAATTTTCGAGACTGACATTTTCATGTTTTTCATTTTTATGTAGAGAAACGGGATCATATTTCATAAATATTTTATAATAAAACAAGAAACAGCTGGTAGAAAAGACTTCGCTTTAGATTCCGAGTGTGAGGTTTCGCGTAAAATACTTGATTTCCTTTATCGTTCTCGGACGCCATCAGTCCGTCAAGTGTTTATCTATTTCTAAAATATTTCGATCAACGTAGATTAAAGTATTTGGCTTCATGGAAGTTAACTAATCTTGATATAAAAATTTAATGCACACTTTCAAGTTTATTTAGTCACTCTTACCAAGATAGGTTAGTAATATCATAATATTGTGTATATTTCAATGTATATTTTAACTACAGTGGAATCCCGATTATCGGAATATCGATTATCCGAACATCTGATTATCCGGACTTATTCATCACGGCTTTAGTTGCCGATTTAAAACGTTTTGAGGGCGCTATGAGACATATTACGACGAGTTTATTCCCGCCTCCGACGTGTAGTCCCACTCTCATTTGTTGACGTCATAGTATTTGTCATTGTTTCATTTTATTTGATAGCGTTAAAATCTTGTAATGGTAGGCTACGAAAGTTAATGAAGTGTAATTGTAGAATTTAGGAGTACTTTAATGAAATAAGTAGGCTAGACAAAATAACTTTTTATTCATCATCCTCTCTTACAACTACAACATCAAAGAGTCATGCTGGCGCTGGTGATATTGGCGGCTGATGCCTGGTCCACCCAAGGTACCACACAAGCGTCATAACATGTGCACATCACCCAACTGTCTTCGTTTCGATACCCTCCGTGAAACCTGACATGTTCACTATGTTAGGACCCTGTCCGTTGAATCAGATATTTTGTTCCTAGGGCAAATAGTATAACTTCACAATATTATAGAGGGGCGAATATAATATTAGTATTGGAATGAGCTGTAATACTAGTAAAATCAGATGTTCGTCCATTTATATTCATACTATTTATAAAATAGACAAATTATTATTTAATGGGAATCGTCCTCAAATCATATTTATGATTTGCTCAGCATCATTCCTGTTTTTTAATCGAACACCAAATTTATTTAAAAGTATTGCAGCTATGGACAACATATGCATTATATGTGGAACAGTTTTATTAAAAAATCTTAACAGAATATTTTAAAGTCTCGTTTGAAATACCCGTTAACAACTGCCACTACCCATCGACATATTATGGTCACACAACGACTCCTGTTAGCTTGCTCAGTAGTGAGCTGAGCAGGTCATCTGATTCACCAGTTCTCATCTTCATTAGAAGAGCACCTAAACCTAAAATTCCTCTATTAATTCTATGCAAATCTGTGTTCTGGCAACCAGAAAAAACACAATGTGCTGCGGTGTTTGCCGCTCGTCTGTACTGCTGCAAACTAATCTCCCTATGTACATCGTCTTCTTGCTGGTCGGTATTTGGAGGGCTATGAGGTTCTTGGGGTTTAGGCTCTGACTCATGCTCCGGCTCTGGCTCTGTCTGCTGCTCAATATTTTGCTGCATATTATGTGTTGCAACTCTCTTGAGTCTCAGCCAACAGCGATGATAAACATGGTCTGTTGAATTTGACTGAAACAACCATACATCCTTGTCTTAATATACATGTTTTGGCTCATTATCATTAAACCCGCGCAAATAGAAACATTTTTACAAAATAATATAAAATTGCAGTGATAAATTCATAACATTGATACCAATCCAAAACAAAAAAAAAAGTACAAAATAAAAAGGTAATTATTACCTGCCGTGGGGTAATTCTATTTTCAAGCTCTACACGTATTGCTTGTTGCAACTGAGATGGATTCTCTCTTACAATAAGGTCACGTTTACGATTCCTCAGAGAACTTCCATAAAGTATGCAAACATGCTTGTAGCCACGGGAAGATGAGGCATCAGGTTTATTAGGTAATCCGGAGTTGACATGTTGTATTTGCCAAATGCTGACGGGCATCACATACGTAATCTTCTTCGGTGATCTAAAATAAAAATAAGAGTTGTATTATGATGTATGATTGATTAGAGTTGTATTATGATGATGTATTATGTTAGTGTAATAAAATAAGTAGGTATGTAAATACGTACTATTATTGAAGAATTCGCAGATCTTAGAAATTACTCTGGTATCAAGCTCAAAAACGAGATGGCGACGAAGTGATACACTTGCATATGTTACAGTTAACACATAGTTTTGTTTTTGTGTAGTTGTCTTTGTTGTGTAGTTTGCATGATGTCTCTCACAATTACCCAAGATGTGATAAAATCAGTCCGTAAAATAATAACCGAGGTCAAAACAACAGAAGGAAATAACGAAATAACAATACTGGCGCGAATCGATGACCACATATTAAGCGATGACAAATGACGTTCCATTGTATATATGTAATTGAACAAAACATTTAGCTTACTATGACCTACATAATTATTTTTATGATAAGAATCCAGTAAATAATAAATCATCATAGTAGTTGATTTGATGTCTACATACTAATTGAATTGAATTAAAATTAACAACTACTCATAAGAACGTGAATAATTATAGTCTTTAAATACCTAGTCCTTTCATACATGAAATGAATCGTCATTAGGTGCGTTCTGAAACCGTTATTTGAAATAATTTTGAACAGTAATAGAAATAAATTGATAACTTTTTTTTGTGGCTACTTAGAGAGGTATTTTTGTGTGTTTTAAGACCTTAAGCAATAAGGGTATTTTACATAAATATTTCATATTGGGACGTTATCATTTCGTTGTTTGGTACGATTTGGCCATCCTCCTTTAAGAAATTACTTTCGGGTTTTCTAATAAATAAAGCATACTCTATCAACGAATATTTTGAAGATAAAATGAATGGTTTTTAGTACCTACAATAATTATTGTCCGATAAATTTATTACATTTTTATCTTTATGTTATTAAAAATTATGTAATTGATAATGAAGATAATAATTTATGTAATTTCTAAACATACCAATTATATTTGAAATTTTTATTTTATTAAAAAATAATTTTCATATTGCCAGGTGATAACGATAAATAAATATTTGTATGCCTTTTTAGGAGAAACATAATGTTTTAGTCTTTTCCACCAAGTTTGTAACGTTTTACCTATGTTTTATGTTAGAATAAGGCAACGTAATTTCACTTTAATTTAATTTTTGATGTTGGTAACCCTGTCTCTTTCTTCAATATAAATTGTCATGGTGTGCACAAGGTGTTCAATTAAAAATCATTTACGTTTATAAAACTGCGTTATTTATTTTATTACAACAGGTTATGGGCCCAGGCACATAACCCAAAAGTAATAAAATAAAAAGTGAGGAACTTACCGTCAATATAACATTCGCGTTACATGTGCGGCTTGAAAGTGAGGTTAAGTTTGCACGGCAACGTGGAGATAGTAAAAAGTCACTTTTCGACGTGGATCGTAAGACAGGATAGCGAAATGGAAGTCAATCTTAACACAAATAACTGCTTGATGAGGCTGGAAGGAGCTAACAACTGGAACATCTGGAAGTTTCGAACTACAGTTTTGCTACGAGGTCAAGGCTGGTTGGATATTGTCGAAGGAAGAACTTTAAAACCCGAAGATCCCACTGAACAAACCGCTTGGGAGAGTAAAGATGCGAAGGCACAAACGCTATTAGTCACAAGGATGACAGAAAATGTAATGTTACTTATTATTTCGAGTTCTACTTCATCTGAAATGTGGAAAAAGCTGCAAAGTGTTTATGAGCAAAAAACAGAAACAAACATCCATATAATTCAACAGCGGTTCTTTCAATATAAGTTTGAAACAGGCATTGAAATGTCAATATTCTTATCAAAAATCCAGGAATTACAAAATCAGCTTAAACAAATGGGAGAAGAAGTTTCTGACAAGTTTGTGATAACTAAAGTATTAATGTCATTACCAGATGAGTATAAGCATTTTGTGTCGGCTTGGGAGTCAGCCCCGGACAATAAACAAACAATGAACAATTTGGTTGCAAGATTACTGGTAGAAGAGAGGCTGACAGAGAAAAATAGACAATGTTCACCTTTAAGCTCATCTGCATTTCTGGTTAAGGATTAGAAGAATATAGCATAGCATAAACACTCACGCCTATCACCCAGAGGGGTAGGCAGAGGCCACGGACTTCCATTTGACACGATCCTGACATACCTCTTTCGCCTCCTTTACATCCATATATCTACGCATACATGCTCGTCGGTTAAGGGTACTTTTAACGTGGCCTATTTTCAAAATATCGCCAATTTGGTCGATAAACTTTTTTTTAGGGCGTCCCTTCCCGACTCTGCTGTTCACATCTGCCGTATAAATTTGTTTTGTCAACTCTTTCCTCATTCATTCTTTCTACATGACCAAACCACCGAAGCATTCCTTTCTTAATCCTGGTCACAACATCATCTTGCATACCACATTTATCTCTTATCATGCAATTTCTCATCCTGTCATTCAGATTCAACCCTAGCATACTCCTTAAAGACCGCATTTCTACAGCATTTATTCTACATTCGTGCTTCTTCTGCCACACCCTAAAGTAGGGACTAACACAGCATTATGAATTACCATACGTGCCTTTTTTGATACATTCTGGTTCTTCACAATAGAGTGTAGTGCCCCATCCACTCTATTCCCTGCATTTACTCGTCGTTCTATATCCTTATCATATCTACCATCCCTGCTAAATACACATCCCAAATACACAAACTCATCGACTTGCTCAATTAACTCTCCTTCTATTCTTATTTCACATACCGTTTTGCTTTCCTCTCTTTCAAAAACCATCACTTTCGTCTTACTTGCGTTCACTTTCATTCCCCTTTCTTTTAATGCCCAGTTCATTAATATAATCATAATTTGCAACTCAGCCGCCGATGACGCAAATATGACTTGATCATCTGAATACAAAAGGCATTTGACGGTTAACTCGCCCATTCTTAACCCACATGCTTCATCTTTCAAAGTTTGCAAACACCTGTCCATAAATAGGTTGAACAGCCAAGGGGAAGCCACACAGCCCCGTCCGACACCCTTTCGGATGCCAAACCAGTCCGAGTAGACCCCATTGATCCTGACACAAGCACTAGAATCCCTATAAAGAGACCTCAATGCCTGTATCAAAGCAGCGCTCAACCCATATGAGTTCAGTGTTTGCCACAACACATTCCTGTCCACTCTGTCATAAGCCTTTTCCAAGTCCATGAACGCACAAAAAACTTTCTGGCTTTTAGCCAAAAACTTCTCCGCAATCATGTGCATGGAAAAGACTTGATCTGTACACCCCATTCTTTTCCTAAAACCCGCTTGCACATCCCAAATTTTTCCATCCGTTTCTTTCATAACTCTTTCAATTAACACCTTAGCATACAGTTTACCCACAATACTAAGCAAGCTGATACCACGGTAGTTTTTGCAGTCCTGCTGTGACCCGTTTCCTTTATATATTGGTACTATAACCAGTCATCCGGTACCCGTTTTAATTCCCAACATAAATTAAACATGGTGTACACCAGGCCTGCCACCACTCCCTCTCCAGCTCTTAGCATCTCGAGTGATACTCTATCATATCCAGCTGCCTTACCTGCTTTCATGCTTCTCATTGCTTTCATTATTTCATCTACACTTATCTCCATACCCCTTTGTACTTCTTTCGGAATTTCTTGTTCATTTAATTCAGACGACTCTTCACTCATAAACACGCTTTCAAAGTATTCCTTCCATCTGTTTAAATTCGAAACTTCATCATTCAGAATACATCCATTCTCGTCTCTTATAGCATTAATTATAGACTGTTTTGTATTTCCCCTGGCAGTTCTTACGAGTTTCCAGATCATTTTTATATTAGCCTGGAAATTATCAGATATCCTTCTATCATTCTTATCCGTTCTTTCTTTCTTTTTCCTTTCAACTACTTCTTTTACTCTCTTATTTAGACGTCTAAATTCTGCCTTTTTTCTTTCAATCTCATCATTCATACCACCAGAATTACTAGTTTTAGTTGCTAGTAAATCTAACCATGTTTTCTTCTTTGATTCAACTTCCACCCGCACCTCATCATCCCACCACAACGTATTCCTTTTCCTTTCATTTGTTCTCTTACTTACACCACATACTTCGGTGGCTGCATCCACCAAACCTTTCTTAATATTATCCCACACAGTATTCAAGTCTAAATCATTCATACAAAACTCATTCAAATACCTAATATTTTCTCTCAGTCTACATTTATACTTCTCTTTCACATCTGCATCTTGTAACTTCTCTATTCTTATACGCTGTAACGCAGTGGTAGACACAGAGTCCGATGCCGCCAACGCTTGAAAAGACCATTAATTCGACATGAGACCAAGTAATGATCCGTCCCTACGTTGGACCCCCGGTAAACGCTTGTATCTACGACTACGCTCCTCTTTTTTTCATCCACAATTACGAAATCTATCATGCTTCTATCATCACCTCTTTCCCGTGTATACATGTGAATCTTCTTATAACGAAAAAAAGTATTCGTCACAAAGAGATTCTTTTCAACACATACGGTGAGGAGGTCTTCCCCATTCTCATTTATACTTTCATCACCAAACGTTCCCAATATCCTTTCATAACCAGACCTCTTCACCCCAACCCTTCCATTAAAGTCTCCTAACATCTTTTCATTTTTCTTACATTTTGTAAACACCAACCTTACCATGTCCCAAAACTGCTCTCGGATGTAAGTGGGCTTAGTCATGTCTGGGGCGTACACCCCTAGCAAGAACAGCTTCTTTAAGCCCACTTTCATTCGTATCTATAGCAGCCTCGGGCTTACACATTCATACTCTTTCACACATTGACCCATTCTTTCTGAAAGGATGAAACCGACTCCCTGGCATGCTCGTTCGGTCTCGTCTACACCAGACCAATACGCGGTATACGTGCCATGTGCAGTGGCATCCTTTCCCTTTCGTTTCGTCTCATTTACACATAACACATCTATTCCTCTATCATTCATCATTTCGCATACTTCATCCATCTTATCATTCATTGCTCCACATACATTCAGCGTAGCCAGACGGGCTTCCGCAATCCACTTTTCGCCCCTCCGGGAGACAGAACGTGACGGGTGGCGAACCTCGTCGCCGGTTTTTCTCCCGGATATTCTTCGCACCCCTGCCCTATTAAAGGGGCGCCGGGAACTCGGGGCCATTTCTTGTATCTCCTGACTCATGGTGCGAACAAGGGGTGGTGGTAGATTTTACGGCGCTACCACACGGCGGGTAGCCTAGTCTATTTTTTTTCGGCTTTGTCGCTCGTTTAGCACCACCCGGGGGACACGGGTAGGGTGGGCCTAAGGTTTGGTGGTCGAAGCCTACGGACGCGAGCGACTCATCCCCCTCATCCCCTAGAAGAATATAAAATGTTTTAAATGCAATAAAATGGTACATTACCTCAGCGAGTGTAAAAGTAACATGAAAAGTGAAGGACAGAATAACAAGTGTTTTTATTGTGGCAAGAGTGGACATAACAAGTCACAGTGCTGGTCCTGTAAGGTCTGACAGCTCGCGACATGTTATACTCCCGTTCCCTCGGGACCGTAATGGCGGGAAAATTTGCAAGTTAGCAAATTTTTTGCTATATTGCAAATTTTGTTATATTTTCACTTTGAGACAATATTTATGGATACAACTTACAGGATTGAATGTATAAACTATCGAATAAAATTATTTTTGGTTGCTAGAAATTGTAATAAAATACATAAATTACCCTGTATAGCATAGTAGTAGTATATACTTCAATTTTAGTGACAAAATTACTACTAATTTGAATTCTACACTTTTGTTTTTGGAGAAATTTATATGAAAATGTTTGGAAATATGTATATTTTTATGTTTTATGTGTTTCTATTCGTTACTCATACCAAAATATTAAAATATTAAAAAATTAAATAAAAAATAATAATATTTTATCTGTACCACATTTCGAACAATATTTCAAAAATATTTTTGTGTAAATTTGAAATAAATACAACGTCAAGTTATTTGAAATATGTAAGAAAACTATTTTTACTTACATTTTACACTAAAAATAAATGAGAATTTGAAAAATAACACATTTATGACCCAACCGCCCAAATAGGCCTTCCGGATTTTGAATAATACTTTCGTTTTTAGTCCAGAAACAAATATAAAATTCTATAAAAAAGACGGAGCACCTTCATCAAAGCGACAGGTGGAACGCCGAAAGTTCAGAGTGATTTCTTTTTTTTTCTAAGAAACATTGCCAGGTTATGGTTTAAAATAAAAGAGCATATCTTTGTCTTTGATACTATTATCTATTGCATATTGTCTTTGGTTTTGTTTTAAAGGAAAAAATAGTTTTTTCATAAGGCAGTACGGTCAGTACTTCTGATCTAATCCGACCCGTACTAGAGCCGACATAAGGTAGTACAAGGTATTGGTATTGTATGATCTGATCAGACCCGTAGCCGAGTGAACGAGTTAAGAACAAAGAACGTAAGTATTTCTTATATTTACGCAAACAGAAAGACTTAGGATATGTCCCTTACATATTATTAAGCCATAATTACAATACAACATTTAGACACAAAAGTTACTGAACTGAGCCAAAGAAAATATTTAGAGAATGTCCTCAAAAGATTTAAAATGGAAAATTGTAAACCAATGTCTACACCAATTGACCAACATATTAACCTAAAGCTTTTTCTAAACCAAAACAATACAGTAGACAAAGATATTGAAAAGTCATGTTGACAGATGATAGGATATCTAATGTATGCTGTATCTGGCACTAGGCCTGACTTGTGTCTTACTGTCTCTTTATTAAGTAGATATCAAAAATGTGCAAATAATATGTTATTAAGTGCAATAAAAAGAGTAATGCGTTATGTCAAACATACTGTTACGAGCTTGAGGTTCGTGACAATAAAAATTGCCGATAAAATTACCTAAATTAACACTTTAATTTACTTTACACAATTAGAGTTAAAACACTAATAATTTAAACACACTAATTCACTTAATTCCACTCCGAAGCTTCGCTTGTTTCGCCCAAATCAACACTGCCTCGATCGCATCTTGCAGCGCCTATATATTTGAATTAGCAAAGAAATATCCAGAATGTTCAAGTAAACACGCGGAAGGTACCGAGCGTTCGAGTTTCGACTAGGCGCTGTCAGTTGAGCGATTTGTGATGTCATTTTCTCAATGCTCCCCTCGCTCTCGTTCCTGACACTAGATGGCGCTAGTTGACTTATTCATGCAACACTGCCCCCTCCTAAGACATGCTCGTCCCGAGCATTATCGGTCCCATAATAACGCGCCAAGCGATCCACATGGACGATCTTAGGAGTCCCTCTTGCGCCTTTCTGTATCCGGTAGGTCACATCGTTGATCCTGGTTACAATCCGGTACGGGCCGTCCCATTTAGCTTGAAGCTTAGGAGATTTCCCTTTGCTGCGGACTGGATTGTGCAACCACACAAGTGAACCTTCGTCGAAACCTTTGTTGTTCATTTTGCGGTCATACCGGGTTTTCATCTTTTCAGACATTTGCTGGCCCGATTGTCTGACGTGCTCATAAACGTCATTCATTTTTTTCCGCAAGTCATTTGCATAATCGGTTATACTGCGTGGAGCATCGGGTGGTATCCCGGTGATCAGGTCTGCAGGCAGCCGTAATTCTCTTCCAAAGTTTGCGAAAGCTGGTGTCACTGCTGTACTTTCGTGAACAGAACTTCGATATGACAACAAAAACGGTTGTATGTGCTTGTCCCAATCTCGTTGCCGATTGTCTACAACTTTTGCTAGGTACCTCTCCAATGTCTGATTAAATCGTTCCACCATTCCATCAGATTGCGGGTGATAAGAAGTCGTTCTTGTTTTATGAGTACCCATAACTCGGCAAGTTTCCTGGAATATTTGAGACTCAAAATTCCTTCCTTGATCGCTGTGAATCTCTAAAGGTACTCCAAAACGACAGAAGACTTCATGAACTAGTTTATCTGCAACTGTTGAAGCTTCTTGATTTGGAATGGCGAAGACTTCTGGCCACTTAGTGAAGTAATCCATCACAACCATGAAATACTTATTACCGCTTTCACTCTCCGGAAACGGCCCCGCCACGTCAATGGCTATTCTCTCCCATGGTGCACCAACATTGTACAACTTCAATGCACCTCTACTACGAGTCTGAGGTCCCTTTACAGCCGCACAACTTGTACATTTGCGACACCAGTCCTCGACATCGTTTCGACAGTGGACCCAGTAAAACCGTTCTCGGATCTTCAGTAGAGTTCGTTTAACTCCCAGATGGCCTCCTGAACAATCATTATGGTACAGCTGTAGAACATCCGGTACTTTAACTTTAGGGACAACCATTTGCAAATGACAGCTGTCTCCCCGAACGTTTTCCCATTTACGACACAGAACTCCATCCTGAAGCAGCAAGCTGTCCCACTGGGCCCAATAGCTTTTAGTGGTCGAACTCATCGCTGAGACGTCACTCCACTTGGGCTTGGGAGCACTGGCCTTTATCCATTCCAGAATCGGCTTGATGTCCGGATCTTCCTGCTGTGCATGTAGTAAGCTGTCCTTCCACTCGTTGCTGAGGTGGTCTGCCCTGAGCATCCTCACGGATACCACTTCCTTACTCTCTTGCCTAGTACAATGTTTGCAATCTTCAGGACAAGGTCTTCTTGACAATGCATCTGCGTTGCCATGAGATTTCCCGCTGCGATGTTCGATCTCAAAGTCGTATTCCTGCAGTAGTTCAATCCACCTCGCAACTTGTCCTTCTGGGTTTTTAAACTGCAATAGCCATTTTAGTGCAGCATGGTCAGTTCGTAAGTGAAATTTTCGTCCCAGAAGATATTTGCTAAAATGTTGCAACGACTTTACCACAGCTAGCAATTCGCGTCTTGTGACACAGTAGTTCCTTTCCGGTTTTGACAACGACTTGCTGAAGTACGCTATCACGACCTCTTGGTCACCATTCCGTTGAGACAACACACCGCCGAGTCCTATATCACTTGCGTCTGTGTCAACTATAAATTCTTTGCTTGCATCAGGGTATCCCAAAATAGGTGTTTTGCACAGACGGTCCTTGAGCTCCTGGAATGCGATATTGCAACTTTCATCCCAGCAGAACTGTCGCTTCTCCTCGGTTAGCTTGTGCAGAGGTTTGGCTATATCTGCAAAGTTCTTCACGAATCGCCGGTAATAGGAGCACAAACCCAAAAATGCTCTAACCTGCGTCTTGTCTTTTGGAACCGGCCAATCCTTGACAGCGGCGATTTTCTCTGGATCTGTGCGGATACCTTCTTCCGATACTACAAACCCCAAAAAGTTAACTTGCCGTTGAAATAGTGAACATTTCTTCGGGCTCAACTTGAGGTTGGCACTCTGAATCTTCATGAGCACGCGTTCCAGGTTTTGAAGGTGTTCCTCAAACGTACGGCCCACGATGATGATGTCATCCAAGTAGACCAGACAGGCATCGCCAATTAGCCCGGTAAGTACAAGTTCCATCAGCCTTTCAAACGTTGCTGGAGCATTGCACAACCCAAACGGCATTACTTTGAATTGCCACAGACCCTTTCCCGTCGAGAACGCAGTTTTCTCCTTGTCCTTAGGGTCAATTTCAACTTGCCAGTAGCCACTTTTTAGATCCAGCGTGCTAAACCATTTTACTCCTGTAAGCATGTCCAGCGTGTCATCAATTCTTGGCAAGGGATAGCTGTCCTTCTTTGTAACGTCGTTCAGACGGCGGTAATCAACACAGAACCGCATGCTGCCATCCTTCTTTTTCACCAGCACCACTGGTGAACACCATGGACTAGAGGAAGGTTCAATAACACCATCCTTCACCATTCCTTCAATCATGGTTTCCACTTCCTTTTCACGTGCTACCGGCAATCTTCTTGGCCGCTGACGGATAGGCAATTCCTCTCCTGTGTTTATTTTGTGTTGAACTAGGCCAGTCTTTCCTATGTCAGCATCATTTGATGAGAATACATCGGCGTACTTGAGTAACAACTTCTTCGCCTTGACCAATTCGTTCGGGGACAGAACACTGCGACAGTCTTCCAAAAGTGTGGTCACTCTCGTTTCTGAATCCTTGCTGGGGGTCCCACTCGATATATATTGGCACTGACGTAACCAATCCACTTCCTCACAAGTACCAACCAGTGTGCCTTTTTCTATAATCTGTTCCCGGTCGCAAAGGTTCAGCACACGTACTCCTGAGATGTCAGTGGTCCTGACCAAGGTTCGAGCTACTTTCCATGGAAGGTCATTGTTTACCCTTTCCACAAGTACACAACGGTGAGCTTGCCCAGCGTTTCGAGGTAGACTAACCGGAACAATCGTTTCCGATCTCGGCGGAAGAACAATCTTCTTGATGCTGTACACGTTCCCTGGTAACGCACCTTCCATAAAAAGTTCCTCCTGTCCACATTTCAAAACACCTTGCTTAACGTCGATCTCACAACAATTATTCCTCATAAAGTCTAGGCCTAAGATGCAGTCGTCCATTATATCAGCCACGATGACATTATGCAGGTAGATCACGTTGCCTAGCTTCAACTCCATCTCCTTCTCTCCACGGACGGGTATACGCTGACCGGTGGCTGTTACCAAATTAAGGCGTTCTCGGTTGTATGCGGAGTCCCCAAGGAACTGACTTATAAGTTGGGAACTAACAACCGTACGAGAGGCTCCAGTGTCTATGGTCAGCTTACACGGCATTCCGTTGATCTCGCCCTTTATGATTAGGCTGTTCCCATCATGGGTTTGTGAGATCGAGATCCTTGGGGCTCTTTTAACATCAGCCAGCACCCGCCCCGCAGTTCTGGCTTTTACTCGTTTCCCTGCCGCTGCTGGGCGGTGCTGTTGGCCGCACTACCCTCCTGAGATCGTTCAATTTCCCTTTCTAGGGTTCGCTTAGGGCAGCTGGATCGAAGATGGCCCTTTTCCCCACAGCCATAGCACCTTGGGCTGTATCCTTTGTTGCGGTCGCGAACTGTAGCTGCTGCAACCTCCCTGACGCGATGGGAACGATGATCCTGCCGCACGGCTTCCACTTCCAGTGCATGGGCCAAGGCGTCCTTAAGCGTCTCGTGGTGCCCGAGCCTCACAGCAGCTCTGACTTCCAGGTCGCGGATGCCGTCGATGAATGTCTGCACCAGGTTCCCTTCAATGAGCGCAGGTACAGACCGGTATGCTTTTCGCACCAGCTTCTCCACTTCTAGAGCCCACTGCTGCAGGTTTTCGTTGATGCGCTGCACACGATCTTTAAGCTGCGCACGAAAGACGTGTTCCAGGTGAGCGTCGCCATATCTCGCCTCCAATGCCTCAAGGAGTTGCTCATAAGTCACTTCCTCACCGAGAGCTTCCAGAACTGTTAAGGCCTGGTCGCGCAGGCCTAGTGTGAGAGCAGTCATGGCCTGACTTTTATTCCAGCCGTTCGCCTTCATAACAGCCTCGAACTGGATTTTGTAGGCTGACCAGGAAGAAATCCCGTCGAATGGTGGCACCTTGAACCCACGTAGCGAAGGTGTAGTAGCTACTACGGGAACTGAAGTTCCCTCGCCAAGTTTGAGTTCGTCAAGTGATTTCCTCATGTCAGCCATTACGTTGTCAACCCGATTGTTCACTAGGTCATTTCGCGTTTCAGCTTCGGTCTGGCGGTTTTCTTGTTGAGCAACCTTATCTTTCACCTCCCTTATCTCTTTCCCGAAGGTAGCGTGAAGGTCCTTCATGAGAAGCATCTGTTCCTCCTGTCGGCGGGCCTGTTCCTCTTGTCCGCTCTGCAGCTGCTCTTTCAACTGACGGACCTGTTCCGCCTGCTGACGAGCCTGTTCCTGCAGCATCACCATCAGAGCACCTAAATCGGGTGCTGCAGATGGAGGAGCTACTGACGGGCCTGCAGCCGGCGGCTGGCCCTCCGACGTCAGCGGCGTTGCACCACCAAATCTTCTTTGGTCCGTCTCCTGCTGGCGTTGATTTCGGGTACGGACACCCTCCGTTTCCTCCTTAGGTAAAATCGGCATGATTTTATCCCACTTCTGACACCAATTGTTACGAGCTTGAGGTTCGTGACAATAAAAATTGCCGATAAAATTACCTAAATTAACACTTTAATTTACTTTACACAATTAGAGTTAAAACACTAATAATTTAAACACACTAATTCACTTAATTCCACTCCGAAGCTTCGCTTGTTTCGCCCAAATCAACACTGCCTCGATCGCATCTTGCAGCGCCTATATATTTGAATTAGCAAAGAAATATCCAGAATGTTCAAGTAAACACGCGGAAGGTACCGAGCGTTCGAGTTTCGACTAGGCGCTGTCAGTTGAGCGATTTGTGATGTCATTTTCTCAATGCTCCCCTCGCTCTCGTTCCTGACACTAGATGGCGCTAGTTGACTTATTCATGCAACAATACTTTAGACTATAAGTTAGTTTACAAAAGTATAGATAATATTTTGGAGGGATATTGTGATGCAGACTGGGGAGGGGATTTCAATGATAGAAAATCAACTACAGGCTACTTATTCAAATTCTCTAACTGTCTAATTTCATGGAGCTCAAAGAAACAAGTTTCTGTTAACTTATCTTCTACAGAGTTTGAATATATTGCCATTAGTATGGCAGCCAGTGAAGCCTGTTGGCTTGTTAATTTGTTACAAGATTTCAAAATAAATAATATATGTCCTATGCACATCTATTGTGATAATGAGTCAGCCATATCTGCTGCACTTTACTGATACTATCAAACGATTAAAACATGTTGATATCCGTTACCATTTTATAAAAGAATTAATTAAAAATAAAATGATATGTTTAAAATATGTTAAAACAACTGATCAACCTGCTGACATGCTTACAAAATCTTTAAGTAGAGAATTGATAAATCGTTTCTTAAAAAAATGTGGTATAGGTAACATTGATAAAATTTAGTACTTACATATTTGTTTTGTTAACCAGTTTAATTCGGTGCAATTACATTGAGTGGGGGGGGTGTTAGAATATGGCAATGTAATTTCACCTTAATTTAATTTTTGGTGTTGGTAACCCTGTCTCTTTCTTCAATATAAATTGTCATGGTGTGCACAAGGTGTTCAAGTAAAAACCATTTACGTTTATAAAACTACGTTATTTATTTTATTACAACATTTTACAAATAAATTATTTGATTTGATTTGATTCTTCATACAAAGTATCTCACACATACTTGTACTTGAACTTTAAAGTTCACACGTTAACCACGTGAACCATGTTGAAAACCTGAACCAGGATGGTGCCTGCCAGGACAGAGCCTGATGCATGTTCAGGGAACACAACTTCCACGCATACAGAGTACACGACTTCCACGCATACAGAGTAAACGACTTCCGCGTATACAGAGTATACGACTTCTGCGCATACAAAGTATACGTCTTCCGCGCATACAGAGTACACGATTTCCACGCATTCGGAGTACATGACTTCCGCGCATATAGAGTACACGACTTCCGAGGCTGCGCCATGTACAGAATACGTGCGCTCCTGAACAGCGCTCACCACGCGTGCAGCACACGCGTTTGCCGGAACCAGGACATGCTGCAGCTGGTCACAGCAATGCGTTTCGCCCAACAAAGCACACACTCGTCTCATAGTCGCACACATGCAATAAAATCAGACGTACTACTGTAACACATAAAAGAAAACATATTAAAAAGATTCAGTCGGAACTTAATTTAAAAAAAATGCAGTGCAACTCTCGGAACACCATTCGCCTTTTCAGGGCACCATGCACTGAGCTGCAGCCTGGGCAGTCCCGCCTCCAGCTCCAGATAATAACTTCAGCACATACCGATCGCTTGGTAACTGTTTACGCCCGATTGCCTTATCTCGAGCGGGGTGAAGCAAGGTTAGCGAGGTACGGGAGGCGGAGGCTAGCTGCATCGTAAGCGCATAGACAGCGGCTCTGTTTGCATCGAGCCGAGAGAGAAGAAGGACGGCGGCGAAGCCGGGCGGTCCGCCGCGAGGCTGCAAGCCTCTGTAGGCGCGCGGCGCCCGCACCGGTGCGCCGACGTTCCCGGGCAGGACGTTTTCTTCGTTGATAACGGTCGAGAGAGTAATATAATTGCGCGTCGAAGGGACGATCTTAAGTTATCTTGTATTAGGTCGTGACTCGATAACTAGGCTTAATTCTTTAGTGTATTGTGCGAAACCGGTTCGCTTATATATTGAGAACCTCCTTGTGTTGTCTTAGACTTATGTTAATGGAGCGCGCCATTTTGAATTTGTTATTGAATATTAGAATATAACCTAAACCGCCTCGAATTTACTATCTATTTGATCGCGTTACATGGCAGAGGACGGCTAGGAATTTGTAATGATTAAGGGACCTTTTATGCAGTTAATTGAATCGACGCGGTGTTATACATTGAACTTTGACCTACTGTCCTTGAGTTGTACCGCGTGTCCCTAATTAACGTCGATGGACTTGATTGTTTGAACTTAAAGACAATTAATTGGACATTAAATAATAAGTGATAAACGAACATAGTTTCCTAGAATCTGAGGTGTTCTGTGGCTGCCTGCCCCTTAGATGGATCCCAAATTTGAAGAGAGGCGACGCCTTTGGATCTGCTGTTCTGCAACCAGCGGGGATGTCAGGTTACACATTGAACACGTACTAAACACAACTCCCACACACACCTACTATTTCACCTGAATCTTCCTATAGTTAACCCTACTTCGATGGTAAAAGGTAAGTTTTGTTTGATTCTTTGTTAGCCGCTATAGCTTAATATTCCACAGGTCTTTGACCCTCCCCTTGTCTACTCGTCTAGTTGGACTCCTATGGGCCCGAGTCTAACGACCTTTGTCAGGGTAGCCTGAGGCAGTAACATTTGGTAGCAGGAGCGTGGTCTCCCGGCGCAATACGTAAAGTTGGTAGCAAGACAGCGGTTTTAACCACGTGATTGTTGGTTGCGTTTTGTTTTCAATACGTAATAATAATTTTTGTTTTGTTCGCGTGTTATTTGTTAGCGGATAGGATCGGTGTATAGAACCACGTAATAAAAATATTTTTTGTGTCTTTTCTTTTCTCTTCTTTGTTCGCTTACTTTGTTGGTGGTAGGTAAAATTTGAACCACGCCCGTGGGCGGCGTAAGCGGAGTGTTTAGGTACCGCATCGCATCGAGTAGAGTTTATAATTACCGTTGCCACGTAAGCGTGGCAATTGTAATTTGGTGAATTATTGTATTATCGTTATTGTTCGTGTGTATTTGGTATTTGGTCTGTTGGCTAAATTATTAGCGTAATAATTATTAATTAGCGTTGCGTCTTGTTGACCGACTGTAGTGAGTGCTTTCGATAGTAATGTGTTGATATTGTAGCAGCCAGATTAATCAAACCTAAACGGGAATAAATAATATATACTCCGCTGCTACCATAACGCGGAAGGCGAGAATAAATAAAAAAAACATTTTATTTCCTAATTATTCTTGGCTACTGGGATACTGCGGACTGTATATAGATAATTTGACGTTCTTATAAAGAAACAAGAAGCAGCCGCAAATATCATTCAGCGCCACACCGACTTCACACGCCGCTATCGTCACGTATCCGTCGACCAATGGTGAGCCGTTTCTTCAACGCCGCAGTTCGTTTCCTCTTGCTGTTCCGGAGCTGTATTCCACACCGCCGCCGCCCGCCGACTACGCGTGCGCACCGATCTGCATGTCTTATATAGCCCGGTCCAGCGACGTAGCTTCGTGAACAACAAACAAGTCTCACGCCGGGAAACGAAACGTAGATAATTGTATATTTTAAATAGTTTTCATTGGTCATAAAATAAGCAATATAATTGGCTAGGCAAAATATTAATTGTTACCATTGGCAAATCAATAGTGAGCCAGCCATATAAATATAGGCAAGGTTGATGCAAAAGATATTCCATTCCGAATCCCATTCGACAGTACATTCATAAACATAAACAGTAGTTTCATTTCTTCACCTTAAAGAAAACCACTCGGAGTCTGTTAATAGTGGACAGTTCGTCTCCACTATTACAATATAATTAGTTTGATTTGATAGTCGGTTGCCTTAACGGCGCGGCGTCTCGTCGACCGACTGTAGTTGGTGTCGCGGAGGAAATTGTGTTTGATTTAATTAACGTAAAGTGTGTCTGACTTTGAATGAAGAAGTTATAAAGATGTAGACAGGTTTAAAGGTCACACAACAGTTTCTTATAAGCGAGATATTTTATTGATAGGTTTTTAATTATTTTATTAGTAATTTAAAAGAGAATTGTAACTTGCTATTTAATTCAAATGATTATTAATATTGAGGTTTTTTATCCCTTCAGCGTAGAATGTCGATTATGTTAGGTATACTGAATGCTGCCCATTATTTTGTATTTTTCTTAAGCTTCATTTAATGAAAAAAAAAATGAGTTGAACACGTTAAATGAAGCAATGGAAAAATTTTGAAAAGTTTAATTACGTAATTTAAATTAAACATCATAACGTATTGATGTGCAGCTTATTGAACGAAATTACGGTCTGAAGGAACCATTCCGTTATTGAGTGCCTTGGGTTCAAATCGATTTATACGATGTATCATGAATTTGCCTTCCACTTTAGGTTCACTTTTGTGTTTGATGAGGTGGCGGTGAACATAATATATCAACATAAGTATACCACCAGCGTTTTGTATTTGTGTTAATCTGATTGTATTAATTAAATTAATTGTGTAGTGTAATTGTTTTGATGCCCGGCGCTCTCTTGCGTGCTACTGTGCCCCGGTTCAAGTGCCGGTCTGATGTAGGCAGCTCCAACTGAGTGGCGGCCGCCTCCACTGATCTTTGAGTCGTCAGGCCACTTGTTAAACGGTTCTATTGTCGACGGTCTCAGGGAAGGTGTACCACCCGAGTGGCGATTGTGTAAAGGTTCGCGCTTTATTGTATTCGGGTTCAAACGCGGCGTAGCCTCCAATTGGTTAGTGGGGAGACTAGGGCTTATTTGGAGCTTTGAATGTTTAGATTAAAAAAAAATTTGCTTTGGTTTTACGCGAAATGTTATGTTCATTGTAGCGATGTTGTTCGTTGTAGTTGTGTTAGTTGTAGCGGTCAGTTTTTGCTGTAGTTTTTCCGCGAAATGTTTCGTAGTTGTACAAGAAATTTAAGGCCATAGCTTCAGCGAGATTAAAGACCTACATCTAGCAGACAATGAAACTATGGTCAGTTTTGATGTGCAGTCATTGTTTACATGCTTACCTGTTGACGACTGCATCTCAATTGTAACTAGAAGGCTGGAAGAAAACAACATGCCCGTAGAATATGCAGTATTACTCAGACACTGCCTTACATCTGGCTACCTATTGTGGAAGGAGGAGTTCTAGAAGCAAGTAGATGTTGTGGCGATGGGCTCACCTGTATCTCCTATTGTCGCCGACATATTCATGGAAGACTTTGAGGAGAAAGCCCTACTTAGTTCTCCCATAAATCCAAGATTCTACAAGCAGTACGTAGACACTTTCACAATTCTAGCTTTAGACAAAGTAACTGCATTTTTAGACCATCTTAACTCAATAAATTCTAAAATTCAGTTCACAATGGAGTTGGAGGCAAACAATTCGTTAGCTTTTCTAGATGTGTTAGTAATTCGGAATCCTGATAACACCTTGAGCCATACTGTGTATAGAAAAAAGACCCATACAGATAGATATTTAAACGGTGATTCTCACCACCATCCTTCACAGTTAGCTACCGTGGGTAAATCTTTGTTTCAGAGAGCACGAGGGATCTGTGACAGTAAACACCTGGCTGCAGAGCTCCACCATATCAAGCAAGTTTTGCATGACAACAAGCTTCGAGTCCCGCGCCTACGTCACAGTGAACGAGTGAAGCCGGCCGCAGTCGAGCGTGTACCTGCTGTACTGCCATATGTTAGAGGAGTCACTGACAAGATTGGCTACATCTTGAAGCGCGCTTCCATCAAAACATACTTCAAGCCGCTGAAGAAGATTGGTCAGTTTTTACCATCAGTCAAGTGTAATGTCCCTCTGCAAGATGCAAGAGTGTACAAGCTTGATTGTGAATGTGGTCTCTCCTACATAGGACAAACTAAAAGATCAATAAAAACCCGCGTTAAAGAACATATAGCTGATGTGAAGAATCGACGCTCCGGGAAGTCTGCAGTCTGTGAACACGTACAGGATCGCCTCCGTCACTACATCAGATTTGATAGACCGCAAATTCTCGCTAAAGAACACCGATTCCTTCCAAGGATGATTCGCGAGGCTATTGAAATCAAAAAACATCCTAATTTCAATAGAGAAGATGGCTGGGTGCTACCATCTGCTTGGGATCCTATAATAAATAATATTAAATCCCAACCCAAGCATACAACTGCAAGACTTCAAGATACCATAAGTTCATACTCCATAGATCGGAACAAAAGTTAAATTTTAATCTATGGTAACCGCGGTTAACTATGACATATGGACGTTGAACATCTCAGTCCCGCCCGTAACCATGAGTGCTGTAAAGCGTTCGAAACGTCGGGTATTTAAAAAGTTAAATATACGCGATAAATTCCGTAAAAACTAGTATTATTTCAATTTGCTGTAGTTTGTTTCTAGGTTGCATAGTAGTTTGAGCATTAATGCTTTGAGGCTCGGATGAAGCGCAGTATAGAACTGCATGTTTGTAATAGCTACTCTTAAAGTGTGACGATTACGTGCGAGGCGATCGGTTGCGTGACAGGCGCCTCTTATTGATTGTCTCTCGTGCTTTAAATGACAAGAGGTCCCTTTAAGTTTGAAACGCTAAGAATATGTGACCCGAGAGGAGATCGCTTCATGTTGTATATAGATTAATTGTGCGCGTACACCTATCGAGTAGAATATGAGTAGAAATTGGATGTGTTTAACGATTGTTGGTAGAGCTTACTATCAGAGTTTGTGACATTTTATATTTTTTCGAAGTAGCTCTTAATTTTCGTTACTTTGTTTGTAGTTTTGTTCTTGTGTTTTTTTTTTGTTTTTGTGTTTTGTTATTGTGCTTGGTTGCTGGTAACTCACCATCATCATCAGAATGCGGTTAATTTGCGGCGGGAGTTTTGGAATTTGTCTGGCCGACACACTATTTAATAAACTAAATACTTTGTGGTAGATTGAGGGCCACCATACCGCAGCCGATGATGGGTGACTTACCACCCGACCACGTCGGGTCCATCCGACCATGCGCTGGAGTCGGAACCGACTTTGCTGCCTCCCCTCCTCGTCAAGTCCTCTGACCTACGCCACGCGCGTTCACATCGGGCCTATCTGTGCTTTTCGTATGCCTCGCCACTAGGGCCGTTCGCTTGAAACTTGCAAGCGCCCTCAGCACTGAAGTCTTGTCACGCCACGCTGGGCCGCTTCTTATAGCGTTGCGGTTGCCGGATCGGATACGGCCGGATTGCGGAACGAATTTTAGGGGCACTGATATATATTTGAAGGAGGTCGTCGAATTTCTGTCCTGTAACAGGACTTATGGGTGGGCTGCGATGTCCGGGAAGGGCATCCAGGGGAAATTCGACTCTTCGGCTTGCCCACTCTAAGGTCGTGATGTAGGGCGGTAGTTGGCGTTGCCAGAGCGCATCTCCGTTTCGTTAGTGCCTTGGTTGGAGATTCGGTCTTGCAGCGTGCCGTCGCGTCCCTATCCCGGTTGCCAATTTACACACGGACATAGGTCCTTATGTCCGGGACGGGGGTTTGTTTACGCCCGATTGTCTTTTCTCGAGTGGGGTGAAGCAAGGTTAGCGAGGTGCGGGAGGCGGAGGCTAGCTGCATCGTAAGCGCATAGACAGCGGCCCTGTTTGCATCGAGCCGAGAGAGAAGAAGGACGGCGGCGAAGCCGGGCGGTCTGCCGCGAGGCTGCAAGCCTCTGTAGGCGCGCGGCGCCCGCACCGGTGCGCCGACGTTCCCGGGCAGGACGTAGAATCGTTGATAACGGTCGAGAGAGTAATATAATTGCGCGTGGAAGGGACGATCTTAAGTTATTTTGTATTAGTTCGTGGCTCGATAACTAGGCTTGATTCTTTAGTGTATTGTGCGAAACCGGTTCGCTTATATATTGAGAGTCTCCTTGTGTTGTCTTAGACTTATGTTAATGGAGCGCGCCATTTTGAACTTATTATTGAATATTAGAATATAACCTAGACCGCCTCGAATTATCTGTCTATTTCATCGCGTTACATGGCAGAGGACGGCAAGGAATTTGTAATAATTAAGGGACCTTTTATGCAGTTAATTGAATCGACGCGGTGTTATACATTGAACTTTGACCCACTGTCTTTGAGTAGTACCGCGTGTCCCTAATTAACGTCGATGGACTTGATTGTTTGAACTTAAAGACAATTAATTGGACAATAAATAATAAGTCATAAACGAACATAGTTTCCTAGAAGCTGAGGTGTTCTGTGGCTGCCTGCCCCTTAGATGGATCCCATATTTGAAGAGAGGCGACGCCTTTGGATCTGCTGTTCTGCAACCAGCGGGGATGTCAGGTTACACATTGAACACGTACTAAACACAACTCCCACACACACCTACTATTTCACCTGAATCTTCCTGTAGTTAACCCTACTTCGACATTAAAAGATAAGCTTTGTTTGATTCTTTGTTAGCCGCTATAGCTTAATATTCCACAGGTCTTTGACCCTCCCCTTGTCTACTCGTCTAGTTGGACTCCTATGGGCCCGAGTCTAACGACCTTTGTCAGGGTAGCCTGAGGCAGTAACAGTAACACTTGATTAACTCGGTATAGACCTCTCATCCCAGGATCAAGATTCCAATGGACTCAGAGCACTTTATCACAAATACTTGATCGTTCACCTGGAACTTCCTCGCCGGGTGTCTTTGACGATTCATCCGAGTATTTCAAGCACTTTCTGTGGGGCCGCTTCTGGAAGAAAGAGTTCATCATAAAAAAGTCCCTCTTTCTCCATGAAGTCGGCCAACTGCTGGCCCCTTGGGTTCCGTTGCCCTATCCCAAAATTCCCTACCTTTAGCTCACCGTTCTTCCTTGCGCCCAGTTTTGCGTTGAAGTCTCCCATTAACACTGTATAGTGAGTTTTGGAGAAATGCATGGCTCTGGAAATATTCTCATACATTTCCTCCACCTCCTCATCGGGATGTTCCGACGTTGGCGTGAAACACATGAAAGAGATACGTTAGAACTTCACGGTTTTAGTGATGCTTCGCAATTTGCTTATGTTGCTGTAGTTTATTTTCGTGTAGTTAAAGCTAATGGTCAGATTGACGTGTTTACAGTACCGCAAAAACAAAAGTAACACCAATATCAATACACGGATCTGCATTCAAAGCTCAAAAGAAATGCATCAGAGCAGTGTGCTATCTGGATAATACTACAAGCTGTCAACCACACTTTAAACACTTAAAAATTCTGACATTGCCTTCGATGTATATCTACGAATAAATCTAATTGTGAAATCAAATCCAAACTTATACAAGACTGCTTTTAAAAGCTACTATAGACAATTACGCGACAAAAAAAATAGACATGGAAATACCGTATGGAGATACAGCACTACTCAATAAAAGTATTCTTTGTATGGCATCACTGATTCACAACAAACTGCCAGATGATGTCAGAAAGTTGCCTATCTCACGATTTAAGACGATATTAACCAAATTTCTGATTAATAAATGTTATTATAATGTCAAAGAGTACCTAGAGGATAAAAGTATTATAATTTAATAGCAACAGTTTTAATGTAATTGTAACTTAATAATAATAATTTGCATTTAATTATAATTTAATAATAGTAATTTATACATTTACCTTATATATGTGACACATTGTAATAATTTAATAAGATTAGTATATTAAATTATAATTTAACTTTTAATTTTGTATGACTGCATTTTGAATTTAATTTTTCGTATTATAAAAGTATTTAATTTCGAGTTTATATAATATCAAGGTATTTGATATGACAACAATTAGAACTATAGACTCAACTATTAACAATATTTTTATTTTTTTTCTTCTTATTCTTAATATTTTTTTTCTTCTTATTCTTTCAAAGCACCATTATTGAATTAGTAATGTGTAGACTATATTGTAGAGTATTTGCACACCTCATAAGGTAATACAGTGTACATATTCAAATTTTTTGTAACAACTCTTATACCTGTATTATGCAAATAAATGAATTTGATTTGATTTGAATACAACAAGTAAGCATACCAGGATTGGAACTATGTGGAGCAGTGCTTCTAACAAGATTGCTAGTAGAGGTAAGCGATATTATGAATATAGACAAATTAACGATACATGCTTGGACGAACTCAACGGTTGTACTAACGTTTGTTTCCAACAGGGTTTCTGAGATTTTAACAACTTTAGAATCTGATCAATGGTCTTATGTGTCGTCAAAGAAAAACTCAGCTTTTTAGTGCATCAAGGGAATTTTTAAAGCATCAGCTGTGGCTAAAAAGACCTGAGTTTTTATATTGTAAGATAGTTTCTTGCAGCAAACCAACGATTTTGGAAGCACCATTGGAAGAAATTAAGGTACATTTTACAATGTCTGATTCATTGATTTGAAATAGATATTCTTCATTGACAAAATTAGTTAGGGTTATAGTGTACTGCCGGCGATTTTTTAATTTATTTAGGAAAGTACAAAAAAGGGCTACTAGCGCTTGTTTATCTACTAAGGAGTTAGAAGATTCTTTAAATGTTGATTTATTTGTCAGCAGGGGCATTTTAAGGAAGAAATAATTTAATGATTTCTTAAATTTACGCGAACACTACACATTGAATAAAACTATTATTTACGGATTTTATCGCGTTTAATTACTTTAATTTATTTTTATTATTATCCCGACGTGTATTTTTATTATAGTCCCCCCCGTGACCATGGGCGCTGTAAAGCACCCGAAACGTCGTATATATATATATATATATATATATATATACTCATTACCTTAGATAGAGTGTTACGAGTGGGTTGAAGACTAAAGCCCGGTTTACACTTTGTTAAGTTAACACTGCAGGTGATTAGTGCAGGTGTTTAGTAATCAAGGTGTGAACGGAAGCGTAAAGTGATTAGTGTTAAGTGTTAAGTGCGATTAGTGCTTATTGATTGGTGCGAGTGAATAGAATCGAGGTCTATTTTTGCTGTTAAGTGATCTCCCCTCTTGTACTGTTCCACTCCCCTCTCTCGCAGTTCGCAGTGGTAGAAAATTATTCTCTAGAGCGTGGCTCAAGCTGGAGTTTCGGAAAACTCCTCCATCACTGATTCGTCCATTGCATCCAATGTCAAAATAAATAAAACAATAATCATGGTCTACTAATGCCATAAGAACGATGCTGTGCTGGTTCTTGTAATTGTAATAATAACTTCCAGAATCATCTGGTGCATTCAGTACGACGTGTTTACTGTCTAATGCACCACAGCAACAGGGAAAGTTCCATTTTTGACTGAATCCTTCTTCAATACTTTTCCATTCTTCTGTATTTCTGGGAATCTGCAACAAATAATAAATATATTTATTGATGCAATGTTATGTATTTACAGAACCTGGAGTCTCAAGATAAAATCAATGAAGATAATGTTGAGACAAGAGATACTGAAGGCGAGAAGGCTGTTGAAAATACTTCAGTAGTTGGAACCTCAAGCTATGACTCGGGCCAGTCATTCAAAGGGAAAATCCTCGGAAAAGGATGATGCTACGAGACTATGATAACTTACTGACAAAGGCCCAAAATGTAGCCAACAGTGTCAACAGCTCTGTTGTATCAGAGAATGAATTCGTCTTATTTGGACGAATGGTTGCAGTTCAATTGAAAAATTTACCAATGGACAGCAAGAAGCACAACAGTATATTCAAAATTATCTTTCTGGTTTTCGCTTGAAACATATCCGCCGTCAGTCTCAAACATCCAAATTCATTTATGAAATCACCGTTCGACGGTACCTCTACCTGGTCAGCCTACAAAATCCAGTTCGAGGCTGTTATGAAGGCGAACGGCTGGAATAAAAGTCAGGCCATGACTGCTCTCACACTAGGCCTACGCGGCCAGGCCTTAACAGTTCTGGAAGCTTTCGGTGAGGAAGTGGCTTATGAGCAACTCCTTGAGGCGTTGGAGGCGAGATATGGTGACGCTCACCTGGAACACGTCTTTCGTGCGCAGCTTAAAGATCGCGTGCAGCGCATCAACGAAAAGCTGCAGGAGTGGGCTCTAGAGGTGGAGAAGCTGGTGCGAAAAGCATACCGGTCTGTACCTGCGCTCATTGAAGGGAACCTGGTGCAGACATTCATCGACGGCATCCGCAACCTGGAAGTCAGAGCTGCTGTGAGGCTCGGGCACCACGAGACGCTTAAGGACGCCTTGGCCCATGCACTGGAGGTGGAAGCCATCCGGCAGGATCGTCGTTCCCATCGCGTCAGGGAGGTTGCAGCAGCTACAGTACGCGACCGCAACAAAGGATACAGCCCTAGGTGCTATGGCTGTCGGGAACGGGGCCATCTTCGATCCAGCTGCCCTAAGCGAACTGTAGAAAGGGGAGTTGATCGATCTCGAGAGGGTAGTGCAGCTAACGTCACCACCTGGCGGTGGCAGCAACATCATTCCCCTCACGCTAGGGAGGTTGCAGCAGTTACGGTTCGCGACCACAATAAAGGACACCGCCCTAGGTGCTATGGCTGTGGGGAAAGGGGCCATCTTCGCTCCAGCTGCCCTAAGCGAACCCTAGAAAGGGTAGTTGAACGATCTCAGAAGGGAAGTGCAGCTAACGTCACCGCCCAGCAGCAGCCGGGATATGACTTTACTATCAGACATAGCAGCGGGAAATCTCATGGCAACGCAGATGCATTGTCAAGAAGATCTTGTCCTGAAGATTGTGAACATTGTCCTAGGCAAAAGAGTAAGGAAGTGGTATCCGTGAGGATGCTCAGGACAGACCACCTCAGCAACGGGTGGAAGGACAGCCTACGACATGCACAGCAGGAAGATCCGGACCTCAAGCCGATTCTGGGATGGATGAAGGCCCGTGCTACCAAGCCTAAGTGGAGGGACGTCTCAGCGATGAGTTCAACCACGAGTTCAAGCTATTGGGCCCAATGGGACAGCTTGCTGCTTCAGGATGGAGTCCTGTGCCGTAAATGGGACAATGGTCGAGGAGACTGCTGTCGTTTGCAAATGGTTGTCCCTAAAGCTAAATTGCCGAATGTTCTACAGCTGTGCCATAATGGTCGTTCAAGAGTCCATCTGGGAGTTAAACGAACTCTGCTCCGAAGTTCCGAGGACAGTTTTACTGGGTCCATTATCGTGACGATGTTGAGGATTGGTGTCGTACATGTACAAGTTGTGCGGCCGCGAAGGGACCTCAGACACGTAGTAGAGGAGCATCGAAATTGTACAATGCTGGTGCACCATGGGATAGGACAGCCCTAGACATTGCGGAGCCGTTACAGAAAGGCGCAAGAGGGACTCCTAAGATCGTCCATGTGGATCGCCTGGCACGTTATTATGGGGCCGAGGACCTTAGAGGGGGCAGTGTTACGCGCCTTAGTCGACGGCACTAGCGCCTAGTTGAAACCGACTGCTAATTTATATAAATAGGCGCTGCAAGATGCGATCGAGAAAGTATTTAAGGTGGCGAGACAAGCGAAGCTTCGGTACGGAATAAAGTGAACCAGTGTGATTAATTATTAGTGTTTTTAACTTTAATTAGTGTAAAGTGAATTAAAGTGTTAATTTAGGTAATTCTATCGGCAATTTTTATTGTCACGAACCTCAAACTCGTAACATTGCTTGCCTCTCGTAATTCCTAGGTATTTCTCAGCTGAATTTCTGCATAGCTCTTCAAATTTAGACCACATATTCTCCTCAGAGATATTAGTGCCATTTTTCATATCTTTGATAAGTATATCACGTATCTCCTCTAACAATTTGACTCCTTTTTTCTGTGTATAGCAAATGCCACTTAATTTTGGAGATGACCATGATACTACTACTGGCTTAATTAGCGATATACAGCAGAACAAGATTCTGTGCTGTGAAGTCAAAGATTCACCCGGTATTACTTTGCAGTCTCTGAATGTTCTTAGTAATTCTCGGTTTGTGAGGATGTAGTCGATTTGAGATTGTTTGTTTCCGCTTTTATACGTGATTAAGTGTTCCGGTTTCTTATTAAAGAATGTATTGAATATTACCAGGTGATGTCTCGTGCAGAATTCCAGTATTTGTTCGCCGCCTTTGTTAAGTGTGCCATAGCCTTATTTTATTCCATATCTTATCTTCTATATATTGCCATATCTTATCTATTAATCTTATGTAATGTAATCAATCTGACAATGACATTTTGCTTAATTTATTTGTCATATAATCTATTTGACTTCTAATCTATGTGGCATGTTTTTTTTTGTATTTATTTGATCTATTGGAAATGCATTCTTAATTTGTTTGCCCTTTTGACATGTATCTTATATTATTACTATTATTTAAAACTGTAATTTGTAAATTAGCATGCTGACGTTTTGGGCATACTGTAAGTCGGCGTTTACACTGTTTTTAAAATATGAATACATAAATATAACCAAACCCTCCAGCTCTATCACGCGCAACAATTTTAGGCGCTTTGCTGAATCCAAAAGCGGTAAAATTAACCTTAAAGTTGACCAAAGAACCGGGGCCCCGCAAACAGGAGTAATGGCAGAAAATGATACAATATAGGCATTCTACATTGAAAAGATTGCAGGCATTAGTTAATGGAGTATTTATACCATCCTACATCAACATCTCGGAGTGAAGAAGCTTTGTTATCGATGGATCCCTCGGTTGCTCTCCGAAACCAAAAAACTGACTCGTGTGGATTGGTGCCACGTAATGCGTCTATGTTTTGCAAACGGGGCATCTAGGCGTGTTTCAGAAATTGTTACTAGTGAGTTATTTTCCGGATCATATTGATAGACATGGGTCTATCAATATAATCCGGAAAATAAAAGGCAATCATCGGAATGGGTTTACTCAGAAGAACAGTTACCGACAAAACTGCAAAGACCTCGCAACGTCGGTAAAAAAATTGGTGGCTAGTTTTTTTCGCGGAGTCAACATTTGTCGACGTCAATGCCGGAAAATTGTGGATCAGTCAACTCTAAATTGTGTACTACAGTTGTATTACCCAAAGCTTTTCAAGCTGTGCGGGAGAGAAGACCAAAGACCGGGCTTCGGGGAATCATGCTGCATCCAGATAACGCCTTTTCACATACCTCCCTTAGAACAAAAGTATTTATTGAGGAATCTGGTGTTGAAACTCTAAGTCACCCACGCTACAGCCCTGACTTAGCTCCTTGTAATTTCTTTTTTGTTCCCAAGAGTCAAGGAACAAATAAAAGGGAAGTTTTTTCAAGCGCCGAAAAAGCCGTGGCTACCTACGAAGAAACGATTTCCGACCTGTCAGATCAAGACTGGCAAAAGCGTTTTCAGAGTTGGCTTAGGCGAATGGAACTTTGTATAGAGCTTGATGCGGAATATTTTGAAAAGATGTAAAATAAATATTAATAGTATCTAGAATACTTTTACTTTTTGTATATCTCAAAACTTATCGAGTGACCTACGTAAAAGCTGTGCACTTTTCGTTTAATGCACGATTCATCGAACCCGTCAATCATTTCGATTAATGAGAGTCGTTTTTTCAGTGATGCAGCTGGCTGGACGGTGTCTGTTTCGGTACACTTTTTTAAAGTACGATAAATGACCGACTTTGAAATGCCCAAGATATCGGCTGTTTTGCCCTTCATTTCTTTTTTTTTAAGGATATTTATCAGCAGGCCAGGATTCCTTAACGTATTTAAACACGTTAGAAATAATTACCTTCTTAGATACACTAATGTGTAACATTTTTCTTTACTTTCGCGGAGAAACAAACTCCATGAATGAAAGCGAGATAGGTTTTAACAGTGGTAGAGCCACGCGGCAGCCTTGCTGTTGCACGTATGGGCCGGCTCAAACCGGGGTGGTACCACTACCGCACAGAATACCGGCGTGAAGTGGAAGCTCTGCTTCAGCGTTTCGTCTGGTGAGTGCAGGTGGCCGGAGGCTCAAATCCCCCCCCCCCCAGTCAACATGGTAGCGGAATTAAATGTCAAACTACCCCAGCAAGGTATCAGTAATCCTGCAGAATCCCTCGCTGAGCATCCACGACCAAGTTACTCCGCTCCTGAGCGTTGGTGCTCAGGCTGCCCCGCGTATTCTGGGGGATGGGGGAGGGGGGATTTCCGCTCAAGACTACAACTGCTCGGGGCAAACGGAGCAACAAGACCAAGGCGACCCCGGCCACGCTTACCGTGAATTTCTGCAATATCAGAGGACTTCACTCTAAACTAAACGCCGTCCACTTCCATCTCGAGACGGCGAGGCCGGCTCTGTTCTTTCTGACCGAGACGCAGGTGTCCTCTCTGGCTAATGTCTCGTATCTCTCCTACCCGGGGTACAAACTGGAACACTCCTTTGTACCTCGGGCTGGACTATGCGTTTACGTCGGAGAGGACATCTGTTCCCGACGCCTCGGCAGTCTTGAAGGTTCGGACCTGTCCATCCTTTGGCTACGCGTAGACAGCGACGACCATCCGCACGTCTACGGGTGCCTCTATAGGTCCCATAGCGGTAATGCCGAAAGAGATCGACTCTTCGAATACGTCCAAGTGGCTACAGATCCGTTGCTACAGCAGATCCCCTCCACAGAGATCGTGATCCTCGACGACTGTAATGCCTTTAACGCGGATTCCAGATGTGGAAGATCGTGCACCTTCCCTGTTGGACCTTCTGCTGACTTCTCACCCGAACGGATATCAGATTTCCGTTGACGCCCCTTTAGGCTCCTTGGACCATAGTCTTGTCCGGAGTGTGGTGCCACTCACGCTGAAATCGCAGTTGCATTCTGCCGGCTGTCGCCGTGTTTGGCACTATAAGTCAGCCGATCGGGATGAGATGCAGTTTTTCTTTGCGTCCTACCTTTTAAGAGAAGCACCCCCCCGGGTTGCTTCTCGCCGGATGATCCCAACGTTGTTGCAGATTCTGTCACTGATGTGGTACTTCAGGGTATGGAACTTTTTATTCCTTCCTGTGTGGTGCCCATTGGAGGCAAATTTCAGCCATGGTTTGGTCGCTCCTGTAAAATAGCATCATGCCCTGAGCAGGAGTGCTACCAAGCCTTGGCTGACGCATCAATATTCCGGGATGTAAACAACAGCGCTCTAAACAAGACGTATAATTCCGCCTCTAGGTCCTTCAAAAGAGTCATTGCCAAGGCAAAGTCAGAGCACATAAGCAGAATTGGCGAGAAACTAATTCGCCTTCCTTCTGGAACCCGTGCATTCTGGTCTCTCGCCAAGGCTGTCCAGGGAAATTTCTGTCAGCCATCTCTTCCATTTCTGCTCAGGTGGGACGACTCACTGGCCCATACCGCAAAGGCTCTTCATCATTAATCAGCTGGTGATCCTCAAGGTACCTCATGAGCTTGTTAACTGCCAGCTCATGAGGTACCTTGAGGATCACCAGCTGATTAATGATCGCCAATACGATTTTCGCCGTGGTCGGTCAGCTGGTGATCTTCTGGTCTACCTAACTCACAGATGGGCGGAGGCAGTAGAGTCCAAAGGGGTAGGCATTGGCCATTAGATTGGACATTGTGAAGACCTTCGATCGGGTTTGGCACAAAGCTCTTCTTTCGAAGCTCCCCTCTTATGGGCTTCCTGAGAAATTGTGCGATTGGATCACCAGCTTTCTTGCAGATCGGAGCATCAAGGTCGTTGTAGACGGTGCAAGCTCCAATTACAAGCCTATTAATGCTGGTGTTCCACAAGGCTGCGTGCTATCGCCAACGCTGTTTCTTCTGCATATCAATGATATGTTGCAAACCCGAAATATTCATTGCTATGCAGATGACAGCACTGCTGATGCTCTTTACACCGGCCGTGCCTATATTTCTCGGGAAAACGTCTCCGAGTACCGGGAAAAACTTGTGTCTGAAGTCGAGTTTTGCTGAACAGAGTCTTGGATTGGGCGACTAAATCTAGTCCAGTTTAACCCCCAGAAGACACAAAATTGCGCGTTAACCGCTAAAAAGAGCTCCTCAGTTTCAAGGCACTCCCCTTGTTGCCTCAGCCAGTATCGGAATCCTCGGCGTCGACATATCGAGTGAAATGCAGTTTCGTGGTCACTTGGAAGAGAAGGCCAAATTAGCCTTTAAAAAGCTTGGCGTGCTCAGCAGAGCGGGACAGTATTTCATGCCGGCACACCGCCTGCAACTTTATAAGGCGCAGGTTCGGCCGCTCACGGAATACTGTTCCCATTTCTGGGCTGGGGCTCCCCACTGCCAGCTCCTTCCACTTAATCGCATCCAGCGCAGAGCGGCTCGAATTGTCGACGACCGAGTGCTTTCCGATCGGCTCGATTCACTGGCGCTGCGAAGAGATGTTGCATCTCTTTGCATTTTCTTTCGCATATACCATGGGGAGTGCTCTGAGGAATTGTTCGAATTAATCTCAGCCGCCAAATTTCTTGAACATACTACGCGGCAAACGTCCCGATACCATCCACACCATCTGGATGCTTGGCGGTCCACCACTGTACGTTTCAAAAGGAGTTTTCTTCCGCGTACAACCTCTCTGTGGAATAGTTTACCACCGGCGATTTTTCCGGACCGATACGACCTGTGGACCTTCAAGAAAAGAGTTTACTCCTTTCTAAAGGGCCAACAACGCACCTGCAATCCCCCTGGTGTTGCGGTTGATCATGGGCGGCGGTAGTCTCTTAATATCAGGTGAGCCGCATGCTCGTTTGCCCCCTCTTCTATAAAAAAGAAGAAAAGGTTCTGGTAACATTTTAAAACAGTGAAGAAAACTTAACAAATTAACAAAATCACTTAACAATTAAAACAAGATAACACAAACTAACAAACAACAACAAACTGAGAATATATATTAGAGATAACTGTGCCCTAAAACTGTGTTATTCTAAGGGAAGTTACGCACGATGACAATGTCCACGTTGTAAGGACGCGCTACAGCACTGAAAGCATCCAGTTGTGCAGTTTTCTTTTTTTTATCAGTCGGTAAAGTATAACTTCTGATCATGTGCTTCTCCTATTATAAGAAGAGCTTGCCTTAATAGAGTTGATTAAGACCAGAACCGGAGATCCTTTTTACTTTCAACAAAGCGTTCTAATTTACTCAGTATTTACAGTACACAGGGGTGACAAAGTGTCTTTGATCATTTTGATTTTTGATTTTGATTCTTAGTTGAGGATAGACGTCTATGGGTCACGGTATTGACTTATCATCAGATGAACTGTATTCTTATTTGTAGTGTTATTTTTATAGGATAAGAGTGACAAACCAGCACATATTCCACCTGAATTTAAGTAGTTGCTGTGACCCATAGACTAAATCAATCCTCGACTACAAATAAAAATGCAGATGCGTTTTCACCCGTGAGGACTAAGTTGGAATGCCATATTTCAATTCCCGTCATAACAGATGGTCTTGAAGATAGTAGCAAAAATTTGTTGTCACCCTTTCTTCATTCGTTCTTTCTATACGGTCAAACCACCGGTGCATTCCTTTCTTATCACACAATTTCTCACACTGACATTCAGATTCAGCTCTAACATACTCCTTAATAATCGCATTTCCACAGCATTTATTCTACTCTAATGCTTCTTCTGAAACAGAAACAGAAACTTTTTTATTCAATGTAGATTATAAACAATACTTATTGAAAGTCAATTTTTTTCATTTACCACTGGCAAAATAAACCTCTGTCCTGGGAAGAACCAACAAGAAACCCAGCTTGACTATTTTTTTTTCAAATAATAGCTTACAATGTTTACAATTAACAACACAAAACAACTTAGAAAGATAATCAAAAGATAAAAAAAAAACTAAGATTATTATCATCCATAAATTCCTTAATATTATAATAACCCTTTTTATACAAACTTAGTTTAATAACATTTTTGAACTTTGCGTATGACAAATTTTGTATATTTACTGGGATTTTGTTGTAAAACGTATACATCGTCCCAAGAATGAATTACTGAATCGGTGGAGTCGAGTAACTGGTACTACTAGCTTGTGTCTGTTCCTAGTATTTACAGAATGAATATCACTTATTTATGCATAACTACGTTTATTCTTGTGTACGTACATTACATTTTCATAAATGCATTGAGAGGCCAGAGTTAATATATTAATTTCTTTAAATTTTTGTCTCAGTGACACTTTTGGTTTTAAATTATATATTGCTCTAATGGCCCTCTTGGGGGGGCGGGGGTTAGTCTACTCCTAACTTTTTGATATTATAAATAGGACTAGATTAACACCTATTCTGCTCTCCTGTCCGGCGAGCAGTTTGGCGTATGGATCTGGGGGAGAGCGCAGGTCGTGTTGATCCCCAGGGCAAGTCTGAGGAGTTCTCCTTCACGTGGTTGCCGCCTGTTATTTGGTCTGGTTCAATAGGAAACAGACAGAACAGAAACACTCGGACGATCCTCTTTTTCTTTTCTTTTGTCCCTCCCCCTTTTCCTATCCTAACCCAATCCAAGGTGTAAAGCGTACCGCGCCGATGGAGTGGGAGTCCAGTCGCAAACGGTGCCTAACCGAGACCAGGGCGATTTGGGTAGTATTTTAGCCCCCTTCCCTCGGCTTGCGGAGCTCTGCCGGGGGTGACCAAATATTTTCCTAGCTAATCGTGGGAACAAAATAGAAGAAAACCGACATTTTAGAAAAGACAATGAGAAGTCTCCTTTAATGGAACTAGCTGTAGGTTTGGAAGAGGCTCTTTTAGCCTCACCAACGCCCTGCAATATTGCGTCCCAATCTGGGGCGAGCCGAGAAGTGGAGGGCACGTTTGCAGCCGAACCAAAATCGGAAACGAACCAGGGAGGGGAAGAAAAAAGATCGCTAGGCCTTATAAGCTTAGTGGGGCAGCGAGGAAAAGGTACCGAAGGCTAATAGCAGCTGAGATAGGAGCCGAAGAGGCCCTCTCTCTCTTCCAGAAGCCTTGGGACGAAATTCCTCTGCCCAAGCTTCCCCGTCCAAGGGCGAAAAAACGCAGTCGGTCTGAGTCCCCCAAAGACCAGCCCAGGAAGACTGTGAAGCTGGCAACGAGGGAGAAGAAGCTCAGCTTCAGTGCCGTAGCTGGCTCCGCGCGTATAGGAATTCGCAATTCGAATCCTATGAGTTTGGAGCAGATGCGGGTGGTCCACCGGGCACTAACACAGGCCATCGCTAAGACGGCCTGTGGGGCGTAACCGGGAATGGTCCAAAATTTTTGGGTTTCACCCACAAGCCGGGTTGGATTCTGGTAACGTGCCTGAATAAGGCAACCAAGGACTGGTTTGTGGGTGAAATCGGAAAACTGAGGCCCTGGCCGGAGGCAGAGCTCTCGGTAATACCCGAGGGCGAACTGCCTAAGCCTCAACTTGCCCCACAGCGAAGCCGAATCTCCAGAGGAGGCGGCTGTGCTGTTGAGGTCACAAAATGAAGGGCTCCATACTGATCTCTGGAGAATCCTCTACCGTAGGGACGAGGAGAATGGGTTCTTAGTAACCTTTTCTCTGGACGACCCATTGGCGGAGGCTCTTCGGAAGGCAGGCGGCAGGGTCATCCTTGGCTTTAAGATTATAACTTTTAAAGTCAGGGGAGGCTCTGACGCGGCAATGGAGCCCGAACCACCCAAACCCCAATCCCCCCCAGTCTTTCACCTCTTGGGGTGAGGTAGTAACGCCACCGGTGAGAGTGACGAAGACCCAAGGCGCAGATTTCGCCTCGGTCCGACGGCCTCCGCTGGTGTCGTCCAGGCCTGGGGGGAGGGAGGTGGGAGCGGTTTGACGAAAGGTAAGGCGGGGGTCAAGTGCGCAGGTAAAGGACGTCCTCGTCCTCAACAGGCGGAAAAGACGCCTGCCCCCACCCACGCTCATAAATGTCTAAACTCAAGGGTAAAACGTGGGTCCTCCTAGCAAATATTCACCATGCAGCAACTGCTTCTGCCGTGGTGGAGGTTTAAAATAGCGGTAGAGGTAGCAAAATACCATACGACATAATGCTATGGAAATAACTAAAGTAAACTTTTCTAGCTGTTTCAACACTGGTAAGTGTTCTAATCTTTTTTACAGCATATGCTGCAGAACTAAATTTGCTAGCTAATTTTGATATATGGGGGAGCCATTGAAGCTTTGCGTCTAGTGTGATTCCAAGAAAAATGGTAGTATCAACAGGACTCAGTTATTTCCCATTTAAAATTACATTCGTATTAACATTAGGAGTTACGAATTTCATACATTTAGTTTTAGTACCATTTAGATGCAAATTATTAATATTAAACCAATTGATTAACTTAGCTATAGCATTATTTACTTCGTCGTAATTTAATAACTGTCGTTTTAATTTAAAAATTAATGAAGTATCATCAGCAAATGATGCTATGTCATGGTTATCCCCTACTATGTAAGGTAAGTCATTAATATATACAAGAAACAGAAAGGGGCCGAGAATTGAGTCCTGAGGCACGCCCATTTGTACAGTCGACCCGGAAGAACTCATACTATTAATGACAACATTTTGCGTTCTGTCACTTAAATATGAAATAATTAATTTAATAGCATCACTTCTTACACCGTAGTGTTGAAGTTTCCTAATTAATGGTTCATGATGAACACAATCGAAGGCCTTGGATAGGTCACAGAATATACCCAAAGCATCGTGTGAATTCTCCCATGTATTAAAGATATATTTAATAAGCTCAATACCAGCATCAGTTGTCGAGCGACCCCTTGTGAAACCGAATCGATTTTTATGAAGTAAATTATTTACATTAAAAAAAAATTTTACATTTGATCAAGAATAATTTTTTTTTAAATTTTACCAAGTGTTGGCAGCACAGAAATAGGTCTAAAATTAGCGGCGTCCAATGTACTGCCAGATTTAAATAAAGGTATTACTTTACTTGATTTGATACTAGTATTAAAAATAATAGATAGTTGATTTGCGATTGCATCTATTATAGACGCAATAACTTTAACGGAAATCCCCTACAGATCGGTGGTTTTCTTAATATCAATAGTCTTAAAATATTTTACAATATCTTTTGATGACACTTTATGAAATGAAAAATTCTTTGTACACGCATTTACATCTGTCTGTCCCACATAACCTTCACTACCATATATTAATGTAGGGACTAATACAGCATTGTGAAGTGCCATAGCTGCATGAATTTTCATAATAGAGTAAGGTTTTTCAATAACTCTTATTAAGTTTGTATTAAAAACTAAACTTGAAAAAAATATGCCTAGTAAAAATAAAATTATTCGGACCAACTTTCGGTCAGACACAACGGGGATTGACTGCTTTAGCAGGACATGATTATAAGCACCCGAAAGAATGCGAAAGCACGTGTACACTCTCTATTCCCTTACTATTCGAATTCGACACTTGCGGAAAGAGCGCAGGTTCAACAGCTTTACGTGCTTTTTAAGGCACGAGCGTGAAACGCCGCCAACTTATTGACTTCAACCTTACCCGGGATTCGAACCCGGGACATCACGATCGACAATCGCATTTACTAGACCAATGGGACAGTTAAACATACCTAAGAATACATTCAACATTATTTTAAAAACATATCATGTATGTGCAAAAAGGATTTTTGCCAACTCAACGAATAGTACTAAAGTGTTTTATACTCGGTTAATTTTGTTTTCATGTTTATTATGATGTTTAAAATTTGCTCAAGCGATGGTTAACGGGTTGTTTGAGGGAATAAGGTCTGTTACAATTAATTACTTCTCTCTTTTGCACACTGGGTACAAAGAAACATCGTTGCCCAAAATACCCGTTCCAACCAATTAAAGTTCACTGCCGATCCTACAGATTGTCTCGTTATCAACCTGTGTACTATGCGTGAATCACAAATTGCTCCCCGAACCGTAACTGTTTCAATTTTCAATGCTAAACAGTTAGCAATGTTAAACAGCTACAATATTAAAATACTGCTGTCAAACATCCCTCCTATGAAGATATGGGGGGGCCTATTATCAGGGGTGAACTTTTGAGGGACTGTAACGTAAAACAGATTTTTAAAAAGCCCTACCTTCACCTGTAGATTCAGAAATCTACTGTATATAGTAAGGTGTAAAAAAACAATTATAGAATAAGATTTGATTCTCCCAAAGGTTTAAAATTTTAGCCCTGTGGGCTCACAATGAAGTGATTAATATCCAATGAACTGAATATCTAACAAACAGAAGCAAGTTAATTGTTTAATGGATTGTTAGAACGTTAATTATAATACATTGCTTATATGTATTGTGTTTGTATCGTTTGGTACAAACTTGTACAACAAAACTATCTAATCCATAAATAGAAATTGTCTTTGCTTCGGACATCAATATAATTTTATTTATTTTTTAATAGGAGAGGGGGAAACGAACATACGGCTCACCTGACGGTAAGCGATTACCGCCGTCCATGAATACTGCAACACCAGGGGAATTGCAGATACGTTGCTGGCCTTTTAAAAAGGAGTAGGCTCTTTTCTTGAAGGTCTCCAAGTCGTATCGGTCCGGAAAAATCTCTGGTGGTAGTAGATTCCACAAGGAAGTTGTGCGAGAAAGAAAATTTCTTTTAAATCGCACGGTGGTGGACAGCCAGTCATCCAGATAGTACGGAAGGTGTCGCGAGTTTTGTCGCGATATGCCACGGTGAAATTGTGCGGCTGAAATTAGTCCGAACTATTCCTGAGGGCACTCCCCGTGGTAGATGCGATAAAAAACGCAATGACATGCAACATCTCTTCGCAGTGCCAGTGAGTCAAGCCGATCGGAAAGAGCTCGTTTTCCGACAATTTGAACAGCTCCGCGCTTGATGCGATCAAATGGAAGGAACTGGCACTGGGGAGCCTCGGTCCCAGAGATGGGAACAGTATTCCATGTGCGGCCGAACCTGCGCCTTGTAAAGTTGCAGGCGGTGAGCCGGCATAAAATACTGTCCCGCTCTGCTAGTGCTAATCTAGTGCTAAACTCCAAGCTTTTTAGAGGCCAGTTTGGCCTTCTCTTCCAAGTGACCACGAAACTGCACGTTACTTGATATGTCGACGCCGAGGATTCCGATACTGACTGAGGCAACAAGTGAAGTGACCTGACACTGAAGAGATACGACGAAGGGTTTTTTTTATTGGTAAATGCGCAAACTCGTGTCTTTTGGGGATTAAACTGAACTAAGTTTAGTCGCCCCCAGTCCGAGACTTTGTTCAACAAAATTGAACAAAGTCAAGTGAGAGAAAACTGGTGATCCAATCGCACAATTTCTCGGGGAGCCCATAGGAAGGAAGCTTCGTAAGAAGCACTTTGTGCCAACCCGATCGAAGGCCTTCGCTATGTCCAAACTAACGGCCAATGCCTCCTTGGACTCTACTGCCTACGCCCATTTATGAGTTAGGTAACCCAGATCACCAGCTGAGCGACCACAACGGAAACCGTACTGGTGGTCACTAATCAGCTGGTGATCTCAAGGTACAGCATGAGCTAACTGCTGATAATGGATTCCATTATTTTTGAAAACAAGAAGGTAATGGCGATAGGCCTATAGTTGGACGGATTGGAGCGGTTATCTTTTTTAGGGATGGGGTCCACGAGGGCTGTTTACAATGATGTCGGGACTACGCCGAATAAGTAGGAGTACCGGAAAAGTCGCTTTAAAACCAGTGCCAACTCCTGAGCACACGTCTTCAGCCAATAGGAGGGACGCCATCTTGCCGATTCAACTTGTTAACGTGTAAGGAGAGGAGTGCTCTGCGCACTGAGCGTTGAGTAAACAGGACGTCCTGCATGGAGCACTCACTCCGCACGATAGCCAGCGATGTGTTCCTCCCGTCATCAAGGGTCTAGTTGGACGCAAAGAGAGAGCCCAGCAGATCGGCTTTGTTCTTTGCGGCATGGGCCAGTGAGTCGTCCTCCCTGTGCGGAGATGAGAGAGATGGCTGACAGTAGTTCCCTTGGACTGCCTTGGCGAGAGACCAGAATGCACGCGTTCAAGAAGGAAAACGAACTAGTTTCTCACCAATTCTGCGGATGTGCTCCGACTTTGCCCTGACAATGACACTTTTGAAGGACCTGGAGGCAGAATTGTACATCTTTTTTGGAGCGCTGGTATTTGCATCCCGAAACGTTATTGTACTATCCCAAGCTTAGTAGCACTCCTGCTTATGACGTAGTGCAATTTTGCAGGAGCGACCAAACCACCACAGATGACGGAATAAAAAGTTCCATTCCCTGTAGCACCGCATCAGTGACAGAATCAGCAACAACGCTGGGATCATCCAGCGAGAAGTAAACCCGCCTCCAAGGGTAAAATTCAAAAAACGATCGCATCCCGTCCCAATCCGCTGACCTATAATGCCATACACGGCGGTAACCTGCAGTACGCAACCGCGATGAGAGCGTAAGTGGCACCGTATTCCGGATCAGACAATGGACCGAGGGGCCAATAAGGGCATCGACGGAGACCCGATATCTGTCCGGATGAGAGGTCAGCAGAAGGTCCAACAGGGCAGGTACATGGTCTCCCACAGCTGGGATCCGATTAGGCGAGGTACCCAGCATGAGCTGGCCCATGCATGCAATAGTAAAGGCTGCTGTGTGGCTCTATCACCGTTAAATATAATTGTTGAACCTCTGAAGTCGAAGCTCATGCTCTCGAAACAAGGTAGGAAACATCGTTATTATTTTTCCTATCCTTTTTGGTTCTAAAATCGAGGACAAACGTAGTATTTATTTTTTTATAGGTTACGGGTGATAAACAAGTACACAGTCCACCTGATTGTATGTGGTTGCTGTGGCTCATAGTCATATGTATTATATATCATAGTCATATCTATTACAAATCAAAATGCAGATGCGTTCTCACCCGCGAGAACTAAAATGGAATGCCTCGTTTCTAGTAAAGAGGTCTCCGGTTCTCTACACTAACCGGTTGAAACACAGCAAAGTTAAGCTGCTATTTTACGCTGGTATTCTGTGAGAACCTGGTGCTTCCTCGGTCGAGCCGACCAATTCCAAACCGACCAAAACCAAATAAAACAAATTGTTCTTTTGAGGGTACATATCTAATTGGTAAAACGAAGCCCTCTTAATGCTGCTCTATTGTGTGTTTGTCCGTCTGTCTGTCAATCTGTCTATCTATCTATCTATCAGTCTGTTCGTTTGTTCGTCTGTCCGTTCGTTCGTTTGTCTGTCTGTTCATCTGTATCTCTTTCTCACTGTACCTTATTTCGTTCGTATGGCACGGTATCCATCTCGTAGATGAAATGAGTTACAGACTTGAAATTTGGATCCTTGGTGTAAACTGTTGACCAAAATTTAAAAAAAAACTTTGATTCTTTCTATAGGATATAAGAAAGAAGCTTAACATATATTTTTCTCACATTGTCTACACGTCATTGAGTAGAGTACAAATATATATCTAATTTTTTTTTATCTTCAAATATACGGAAATGGTGGAGCCGTCAAAGTTGTCAGTTATAGGCCGTTTTTAATTCGAGGTCTATGTCAAATATTTAACTAATTAGGAAATTAAAAATTTCTATACATTAGGATACAAAACCATATGCTGTATTTATATATCAATCATAATGTAGTTTGTCAATTGAACCAATTTTACCTAAAATTTTATCTAATTTAATATATAATTTAATTAAATATCTAGATTTAAAGGTTTATTTCTTCATAATATGTACTAAACTCTACTGAATGGAGTAAGACCTAGCTGCACTTGGCCGATTTTTTCAGCTTTTTTGATTTTAATTTTATAAAATTTAGTTTAAAAAATAAAGTTATTAGCCAAGTGCGTCGTGGGAGAGGATATGTTTATAAATATTTTCGTTGTACTTTTTTGTTAAAACAACACTTGTAACAACATTTCAACAAAATAAGCTGGTATTTAAGATTCCACATTTAATCGCTGATTAGTCATTGTGTTTTTTTTTTACAATATTGTTTAGTCAGACGAGGTTCAGTACACTTGTCTATAATTAAAAAGGATATACAATGTTAGAGAAAATGAATCACCTTATAATATATTTTCTTACAATGTTATGGTCTACTTTGTCCTACAAATTAAAGAAAGTAAAGCTAACAAAATAAAAGGGGCATTGGTAAACCTGAGGTTGCTAAATCCATGTAACTGTGCCCGGCAGCCTATTGTCTGCGCCAATTTAAGTAACAACAAATTCAAAAGAAATAAGAATAATACAAAAGACAAGGAAGGTTAAGGGCTACATATATACAATTAATTGTAAAGTTATTTGATATATAATGTACATTTGAAAAAATGCACATCACAAATCAAATCAAAAAATTACGGTTGTGTAAGAACATTTCCTATACCGAATACTATATTCGTGAAAAACAACTTTAAAGAAAACGACGGTCGCCAAGCCGCCTGCTAGCGTTACAACGAAGTATGGCAAATATCCGCTTCAGAGGCAATCTTTAAGGAGGCCTGTGCTCAGCAGTGGACTTTTATAGGCTGTAATAATGATGATGATGCAAGTACTATAAACATGGGTCTGATGATGAATATATACATATAAATAAAATTGAAGTGTCTATCTGTAATAGGAATTGTTTGGATTAATCCCAGCCGTTAATTTCATGACCGCGGAAAAGTTTAATAATTACTCTCACAAATACGTGGTAGAGCCATGCTGCAACTATATTAGTAGTATATGGTGGAGCCACGTGTTTAAGGCTGCCGAAAGTCTAGTTCCCCGGTCAAACCTCAAACCTATTACGCGAGATATTAACTAAAGTGGACTGTATATGCGACTGCTTCTACGCTTACGTAAAAGCGACTACTATAGCATGCGGTACAATGCACTCGCTCTTCCCTAAACTAAACTATTATTTGTCGAATCGATGAAAGGAATCCTGCTTGATTAGGAAAAAAAAACACAGATTGGAGCGGGTTAAACTATTAGCAAGCAGGTATAATTAAGGAATATTGACTCACCGGGGTTTCTTCTTCCTGTCGATCACTATGGCGGCGACTTCCGGAACCTCCTCTGGACAGACACTCTGGGGCCCCAGTGGTGCGTCAGGAGAGAAGCGTTGGTTCAACGACGACTGCGGCGGGAGAAGAGGCTCGCGCATCGGTCGCGCGTGTCTTATATATCCTCGGCTCGGGTGATTACGCGATGTTCTAGAATCGTCTTCTTTCCCCTCCCACCCCACCACCCCGATGTGTCGATAGGAGGGTACGAATGATATTGTTTGGAAAGGAATAATGATTCTACAAGTTCCTACCGTCAAATAAAAAACGCGAATGGTTTTCCGCGCAACCATCTCCCCCGCCCTTGAAGGATTTCCTTCAAAAAAAATAACTAAACAACTAGAGCTAAGATCGACTAACAAATAACTAACTAACGCTAAGATTACCTAAATTAAACTACAATTTCAATCTAGAAAGCTAATTTAAATTATGGAAGAGGCAAGGGGCACAAACGGATAACAGGACGTAGGTAAGACCCAACCGTGGTCTTAACGCGAGCTATCCTAATTACTCCGTCGGAACCGGGAAAGACCTCCTCGACGATTCCTAACGGCCAGTGGAGAGGCGGCGTATTCTCCTTAGTGAGCACAACTACGGTTCCTACAGCTAAAGGCTCTGTCGCTGTGTTCCATTTTTGCCGAGACTGCAAAGTATGCAAGTATTCCATCCTCCATCGTTTCCAAAACGATTGCACTAACCGATCTAATAATTTGTGGCGTGTGGAAATGCTAAGTCTGTTCTCATCCATATCCGCGGCGGGCAGATACCTTAGAGGCGTTAAAGTCAAAAAATGTGCTGGAGTTAGAGCCAGCGGTTCCGAGGGGTCACTAGATAACGTCCGACAAAGTGGGCGGCTATTCATTACGCATTCAATTTGAGCGAGCACCGTACTTAGCTCTTCGAAGGACAAAATTTGATCTCCTATTACTCGGTATAAGTGGCTCTTTAGACTTTTAATATTAGTCTCCCAATTGCCCCCAAAATGACTCGCGGCTGGGACGTTCAGAGACCACTCAATGCGGTTCTCGGCTAGAATGTGAGCGAACTCCGAATTATAATACTTGCTAGCTAAGAGCTCATGTAGTTCCGATAGAATACGTTTTGCACCGACGTAGTTCGTACCGTTATCCGAATATAATTTACTTACAGGGCCTCTGCGCGATAGAAATCTTTTAAATGCACCCATAAAGCCTGCTGTGCTTAGATCACCAACGAGTTCTATATGCACTGCTCGAGTAGTTAGACATACGAAAATGCAGACGTAAGCCTTTGTGGATCTTATACCACGCCCGCGAGTGAGCGTGACCTTAAACGGACCAGCAAAATCAGACCCGGTGTGCGTGAAGGGCTTTACCGATTGTATCACTCTACAAGATCTAAGTTCCGCCATTTCCGGAAATGACGGCTTGGGGCGTGCCCGAAAGCAAGCTATACATCTGTGCACCCGATTGCGTATTAAACTACGTGCAGAAAGAATCCAATAATTCTGACGCAAGATCGACATCAATAAATCGGGGCCAGCGTGCGAGTTCAATTTATGATGATAATCGACTAATAAGTTCATGATATGGTCTTTACGCGGTAAAACTATAGGGTGCCGTTGGTCGAAACTCAATTGCGAGTTGGACAAGCGTCCACCTACCCTTACAATCCCATCCTGTAAAAATGGCTTAAGGCGTTGAAAGGCGCGACTACAAGCTCTATTCGATTGTAATCTTGTAATTTCTTCAGAGAAGTGCGCACGTTGAAGTTCACGTAATACTAGCGACTCGGCATAGTTGTAATCGGATGCTAAGACATACGGACGTCGCGGTAAAAGCTTCGCGAATCGACAAACGTAAATTACGCTACGCAATAATTTCGACCAAGAGGACAAGCGGTTCGCCAGAGCAATGATTGGAGAAACCTCGCTCGAAACGTTCGCCACTAGAGCGTGTCTCTTCTCTTCCGGCGGTTGTGACACTGACGAAGGTTCGAAATCGGTTATTGGCCATTGTGAGGGATCCAAGTAAACCCAAGAAGGTCCATGGAACCAAAGCGGGTGGTCCATTATTTGCATCGGGGTGAGTCCCCGGGATAGACAATCGGCAGGGTTTTCCTTACCGGACACGTGATAAAAGTTCCGCGTTTCTAACTCGTCTTGGATCTTGGCCACTCGGTTCGCGACAAACGTATCCCAACGGTGGGGTGAAGAATGAACCCAACATAAGGCGACGGTGGAGTCGGAAAAGGCAAATGTTCTTTCTATGTGAACTCTATCCCTACATGCGCCGATAACTGTGGTAATAAGCTTGGTGAGTACTAATATTGCGCAAAGCTCTAAGCGCGCCAGAGAGACAACCTTACGGGGGGAGACTCTCGACTTAGAACTAATGAGGCTAATCGAATTTCTACCATTATTCTGGACATGGAAATATACAACGCCCCCGTAGGCCTTCTCGCTGGCGTCTGCAAATCCAACAACCGTTATGCTGCTATTTCTATCGACATTTATATGACGCGGTATTTTAATTTCTCTTAGTAAAGGAAGTTCCTCTCTAAAGCGCTGCCACAATCGAACAATGCTGTCAGGCGGCGAGTCATCCCAATCGCAATCAAATAACCAAAGTTGTTTAACCAAAAGCTTAGCGTATAATACCACCGGAGCTACGAAACCCATGACGTCCCATAATCTAGCAACGCATGACAGTATTGTGCGCTTTGTGCATTTCTCTACGGGCGGATTTACCTTAAGGCTAAACACGTCGGACTCTGGTGACCAACACAGACCGAGCACCTTGTGTGTATCGGAATCGTCGAATTCCTTTATCGCCGAAAGACGGTGTGATAGTGGGATTGTATCTAAAACCGGACGCGAATTACTAGTCCACTTCACAAGATCGAATTGACCCGATTTCATGAGCCTTATAACCTCGGCGGTGGTTAGGGTGGCCTCCTCCACGCTATCGACCGAATACACAAAATCATCCATATATAATCCGCTCTCAATTGCCCTCTTAGCTTTAGGATAAGAGGGACCTTCATCGTGAGCGAGCTGTCTCACCGTGCGTAACGCATGAAATGGGCTCGACTTTAAACCAAAACAAACGCGGTTAAATTCTAACACCATTAGAGGTTCCTTTGGGTGGAAACGATATAAAATGCGCTGGAATCTACGGTCGCATTCACGGACCCCTATGCAAAGAAACATTTGGCGAATATCGGCGGATAGTGCTATACTAAACAAACGAAAATTGACTATTATATCAAATAAACTGCCCTGTAAATTTTGCCCACTATAGAGGATATCGTTAAGCGACAGGTGAGTGCTAGTTTTAGCACTAGCGTCGAGCACTACACGTAATTTAGATGTAAGTTTGTCCTCTCTAATGACTCCGTGGTGTGGTATAAAATACGACGGTGTGTCTTCGTAGTTATCTAATTTCGAAGCCACAAGTGATATGTAACCTTCTCTTATATATTCGTTAATGACGCCGTCGTAAGCTTCCTTTAACTGGGGCGAAGCGAGCATCCTACGCTCCAAGCTGTAGAAACGTTTTTCCGCCATTTGACGCGAATCGCCGAGAGATAAAACATCTCCCTTAAAGGGTAGCGCTACACTATATCTACCGTCGCGATCACGAACGGTCGTGCGGACGTAAATTTCCTCGCATATCCTGTCATCTGAACTAGCTATGGGTGGGACGTTCACCTCCTCCATCTCCCAAAATTTGCGGACTAACGACTCGAGCGGTTCGACAGCCATACCACAATAAGAGGCTGCCGAAATACTATCTAGGATGGGGGCGGAGCCAAGGATCACATAGCCCAATACGGTTTCCAGTGCGTAAGGCGCGGTATGCGAGGAGTTGCCCCTGACCTTATTGTTTAACAAAAGATGAGGGAAAAGCGATGCCCCAATGAGCATGTCTATGTTTCCAGGAACGGCGTAAGTGTCGTCTGCTAGAGTCAAATTTTTAAATTCAATCATTGCCGAGGTGTCAACCGAAACGGTTGGCAACCGTTCAGTGACCCTATCTACTACTAGTGCATTTATATCAAAGTTAACGTTACGATCTATCCGAGAATAAAATTTTAAATTTATATATCCCTGTGTCGCTTTACTAGTACCTCCGATGCCTTTAACTACAGGACATGAAAGTGACCTATTTATTACTAAGCCTAAGCGCTGACAACATTGTCGTGTTATAAAGCTATTTTGGGCTCCGCTGTCCAGCAGTGCACGGACGCTTTGTTTGTTTCCACGCGAATCCCTAACCAAAATACGCGCCGTACCCAGTAACACGGTTGAAGGAGGTTGTGCTCCCATATTTGCCAATGAGCACAGAGCGATATCACCAGGTCGACCGCTAGAATCGTTGACCTTAGTAGGGATGAATTCCTTATTCGCCTTACTTGACGCCGCTATGTTGCTATTTTCAAAATGTAATAGCGTGTGATGTTTCCTGGCGCACTTGCTACATACGGAACTCGAATTGCATTTTGCAACTAAATGCTTATCGCTTAAGCAGTTCAAACATAGGTTGTTTGTTTTTACTAACTTATAACGTTCGCTTGGTGAATATTTACGAAAAGTCGCACAGTTATATAAATTACCGTGTTTATCTTTACATACTATACAAGTATGCTGGAGTGATGTCGGCGTAGCGGTTACGTAAGTTAACGACCCTGCTATTTTAGATGGTTGAGTCTGTCTACGGTCGACGCACCTTTTAATCTCCTGTTTAACGTTCGGTGAGCGCTGCATCACCTTTATTTGATCTCGCACGAACGATGCTAATGAATGAAAGGAAGGCATCTCCGAGCTACGATGCTCCATTTCAAACGCACGCACGGTGTCGGAGTCTAATTTCTTTAATGCTATATGGAGAAACACCACGTCCATGAGGTCATTAAACTTCAAATTCTTAAGTGCAGCCACCGATGCCACAAATTTATCGAGAAACTGCTCTAAGCCGTTGATGTTCGCGGATGATATAGGTTTAAGATCGAATATCTGGTTCAAATATTCGGAAGCTAACATTCTCCTATCTTCATATTTAGTTTTAAGCGTTTCAAATATTAATAAGTAATTGTTTGCTGTAGGTGTAAAACCCGAGCAGATCGACTGTGCTCTGCCACTAAGTTTACTAATTAAGTAATATAATTTTTCAGCGTCCGATAACGATGGGTTGTTGTGTATATTGTTTTGAAAACTACTGAAGAAGAAGGGCCACGTCTTAATATCACCATTGAATACCGGAATATCTATTGGCGGTAACCTAATTGAGTCACGAGGGCGTACCTGCATTTCAGGCTTTGCTTCACCTTGAGATTGTAGCAATTTTGCGGTTCTCTTCACGCGACACAACATATCTTCGAATGCCAGCAGCGGTTGGTAGTTCACTATGTATTTCGGGTCGGTTTGTAGTTCCGAATGATTAATTTGATCTAATATTCTTTCGTAATCTGTCCGCAAATTATCTATCGTTTCGATTTCATTTAAAAAGGCCTCCCGTACTGCCTCTATATGAATGTTCTTTATATAATCACTTATATTCTGCACACGCGAAAAGAGTATGTCCCTCTTGGCATAAAGCGTTTTAATTTTGATTTCACTTCCACTAACTGCCATTTTAAATTATTATAATAAAGTTATATTAATCACAATTAATCTCACACGCATAAACGACGTAGGATGAATACTCGGCGTGCCGTATTACGTAATCAGATCGAGCGCCCGATGCAGTCAAGGCTACGCGTCGTTTGCTAAACCTAATAATTTTATAAAAATTGTGGGGTAAGCGTATCAAACGGTTGCTATCACGCCGCTTCAATTATTTAATAAGCTTTAAATTTAACCAAATACGAGCGCTATTAAATGAATAATTCTGTTTGCGAGTAACAAATCAAAATTTTAATTTAAACGAACACTATTTAAGTCTATTCTATAAATTAGAGTGCGTTATCTAAACAATTAATTTAATAATTCGACCAGAAAATGGTTGGATAACCACTAAACACCAATCCAGATCCTGCCGAAGTGACCATAAAATGGTGGAGCCACGTGTTTAAGGCTGCCGAAAGTCTAGTTCCCCGGTCAAACCTCAAACCTATTACGCGAGATATTAACTAAAGTGGACTGTATATGCGACTGCTTCTACGCTTACGTAAAAGCGACTACTATAGCATGCGGTACAATGCACTCGCTCTTCCCTAAACTAAACTATTACTTGTCGAATCGATGAAAGGAATCCTGCTTGATTAGGAAAAAAAACACAGATTGGAGCGGGTTAAACTATTAGCAAGCAGGTATAATTAAGGAATATTGACTCACCGGGGTTTCTTCTTCCTGTCGATCACTATGGCGGCGACTTCCGGAACCTCCTCTGGACAGACACTCTGGGGCCCCAGTGGTGCGTCAGGAGAGAAGCGTTGGTTCAACGACGACTGCGGCGGGAAAGAGGCTCGCGCATCGGTCGCGCGTGTCTTATATATCCTCGGCTCGGGTGATTACGCGATGTTCTAGAATCGTCTTCTTTCCCCTCCCACCCCACCACCCCGATGTGTCGATAGGAGGGTACGAATGATATTGTTTGGAAAGGAATAATGATTCTACAAGTTCCTACCGTCAAATAAAAAACGCGAATGGTTTTCCGCGCAACCAGTATATTTGCAGTACGAATGGATCGGCTCGACCGAGAAAGGACCAGGCTCTCACAGAATAACATGGTGAAATAGTAGCTTAACGCTGCTGTGTTTCGTATGGTTAGTGTAGAAAACCGGAGACGCATTTTACTGGAAACGAGGCATTCCATCTTAGTCCTCAAGGGTGACAACACGTCTGCATTTAGATTTGTAATCGAGAATAAATGTAGATATCTATGGGCCACAGCAACCACTTACCTTCAGGTGGACTGTGTACTCGTTCGTCACCCATTCATGTAAAAAAAATATCGAAATGACTTTTATTTAGCTGAAGCGTTTATTTGTATGCTATTAAGATAAGAATAACAATTTTCTGTATACCTATATATATATATATATATATATATATATATATATATATATATATATCTGTCAGTATATCTTATATATATACGTATATCTGTCAGTCTATCCTGTCAGTATGTCCCGGAAAATCTTCAGAATGGCTGAAACCGTTGTAATGAAACTTGATGAACAGACAGAGAGCAGTAGTGATGTAGGCTGATATTTTAGCCGAAAAATGTGTCTTGAGACATAGAAAACTTATTGCAATATTTTATAATGATTTCTTACATGTATGCGAACATTACACATTTATATAAAACTAGTTTTTACGGTCTTAATGCGTATTAACCTGGCAAGAGTACGGTAGAAAAGTAGTACAACTACCGTATGGACCGAAAATGACCCGAATTTTGAAATGTATGTAATTTCTACATTTTAACAAAATTAAATTAATTTTTCAATTTGATGGAATGAATGATTTTTAAACTACAAAAATTTTATGAAAAAAAGTGTTGTGTTTAAAAAAAAATTATGTATTTTCAAAGGCTATAAAAATGTTTAACCAAATACTTAAACTTTTTTATCTTAAGAGTAAATAAACAAAAATCTAACTTCTTGATATTTATTTGTTGCTTTTATAAAGTAATGTTTGATCTTTGATAATCTGAACTAAAAGTTACATTTAAGTCTTAAAATTAATCACCATCAGAGTGTAAATCAGCACATACGCTGCAGTAAAGAATTATGTACTCTTGGAATTTTTTTTAAATAAAAAAAATTCCTCGTTTTATATTGATTGTGCGGAGAAAATAATCGGGTATTCTCATATATTTTGTTCAGTTGTATATTGTTAGCCAGTGTCTCCCCTTCCTGTATCCACACATCCTTTCCACACGCACTGAAAGGGGAGGGGGATCTAAAATGTTTTGCCACCTTTTCAGCCAATGAGAAACGCGCACCGCCGAGATGGAAGTGGTGGAACTGGCCTGCTAATATAAGGACACGCACTGCCGGCGCTCGCCCCTTCTTCTCGCATCGTAGTTTACGCCGCTAGTTGTTAACAACTATACACACATAACTATACACAGAACCGCTAGAAGTAACCGCCTCGCGTAGTGCGAGTTATCGTCGCGCACCGCTCTCTTCCAACACACCACCAGACCAGTAGCGTCAACCGCGGCACTGAAAGGAACCTCACTCCGGTAAGTGCGTTTTTCCCTTTCTCCTTTATTTTTTTTTGTTATTTTACTTGAGCCTTTTTTTTTGGTGTTCTCCCCATCACATTTTCTCTCCTATCGGCTCAAGTGAACCTCCACCTTGACACTGGTGAAGTGGTAGATTAAGAGAAGCAAGTGCATCGTCCAAGGCTGTCGCGTGCCACGTCAGCCATCTTGTTTTGGGGTATCAGGAAACAGCACATACAGTCCACTTATTAACATCTCGCATAATAGGGTCAAGGCCCAACCTGGAAATCGGACTCAAGAACTCCTAGGCCCGTCGCCCAACCATATTTCTTGTAATTTTTTAGAGAAACATAATTTTTATTCAAAGTTCAACTTTATTCATCAATATAGTCTACACTTTCGTTCAATACACTCAGTCCAGGACCGCTTTAACATTTCTATGTCTTTTTTATAATACGATTTGTCCAACCCTTCATAATACGCTTCAGTTTCGGCGATGACTTCTTGGTATGATGGAGTAATCGACTTCATCCGAGTCACTTTCTTCCAATATGCCAAAATTCCCTGCCTATTACGTTTTTCTCGATCCATTAAAAAATCCAACCTAAAATAATAAAAAAAACATAAATATACAAGAAACGAAAAAAATAATACAGGTTCATAAAAAATAAGCTTAATAACCAAATATTAAAATTAAAATATTTAGCCAAAATAGTTACCACCGACTGTATAGATGGGTCATATTTACCTTTTTTACGTTTGACGACATCTAACTCCCACTGGAAGTACAATTCTACTGAATAGACATAAGAAAAAAAATGGGTAGAGTGTTAGCTCCAGCTACTGAGAAGTACGGTAACATCGCACAATAATTCTTAAAAATACCCGCGTTTAAAAACATCACGGGGCATTATGACCCAACCTGACAGTATCCGGGTTAACTTATTTTATATTCCCAACATTTCGAGCACTTCACAGTAACCATGGTAACGAGAGGGACTGAGGATGGATGATTGGGGAATGTTCCACGTCCCATGTGTCATAGTTAATCGAACATACGAAGTACTGAATTCTGTAGTCTGTGAACACGTACAGGATCGTCCCCGTCCACAAATCCTCGCCAAAGAACACCGATTCCTTCTAAGGATGCTTCGCGAGGCTATTAAAATCAAAAAACATCCTAATTTCAATAGAGAAGGTGGGTGAGTACTACCATACGCTTGGAATCCTATAATTAATAAAATTAAATCCCAACCCAATCACATAAATGCAAAGATACTTAAAGATACTATAAGTTGGAGCAAAAATTCATAATTTTAATCTGAAGGTAGCCGTGGTTATCTATGACATTGGGACGTCGAACACCTCACTCAGTGCCATCTGTGACCATGGGTGCTGTAAAGTGCTCGAAACACCGAAGATATAAAATAAGTTAATACACGCGATATAATCCGTAAAAACTAGTTCGATTTAAAATATTTTATAATAAAAATATTTTATAAAAAATATATTCTGATAATTATTTTAAATATTGAATCGTTTAGCTCCCGTGTTATGTTTATAACCATTTTATTACTTATTTTTTTAATCTATAAGTAGATTTTATTTTGTACTTATATATTATTTATTTCTGCTATTATGATAAAACAATTATATTTTAAATGTTGTTCCTCTATTGTAGCGTAGTTTGGAACATGTATAACAGTCTACGAATAGACCACTTAAGTACTAGGCTCACCGCTTCACGTCTAATGGACTTTCTAACTAAGTTAAAAGTGTTCGAGACGCCCTTTTAATACCTTTTTCGCATTTTAATGCCGCTTGGGAATATACACCAAATAGTATACAATTTAAAGTTGATCATGTGCCGTGGTAGCTTAGAATTAAGCGGACATCATAAATTTTACAGTACGTAAGCAACCTTGGTTCGATTCCCGCCGAGACTAATGAAGTAGTTAATAGAAATTAAATATATCAAAATATCTGCACTTTTAAGTGATAAAAATATTTCTTACCATGTAGTGGTAGTGTAATAATATCCACCAACGGCGACTGAGGGAAAGAAATCGGGAGATGTGCAGCAACATCTTCCTAATAACGACTTAAAATAAAGAGCGAGCTTTACAGGAATTGCATATGGATGTGTAACATCTTGCGTCTCACATTTGTATTATGCAACATTAAAATTATATCCTGAAAAACATGTTTCATGTATTATTTGAAATGATTCTTCGTAAAGAAAAATAATTATTTTTAGTGAAAATTTTATTTTACTTAATTAACGTTAGTAGTAAAGCAATTTTTTTGAAGACAGTTATTTATGTTCAATTTGTTTTTGGCTCTATCTTTTCAGTTTTTAATTTTTCCTCATGTTTTGTCTGTCGGTAATCTAGCATATTAGTCTGCTTTAAATCATGAAATAATTTGAATTATAAATATAAAATAAATTATTAATATCAAAGAAATTGTACCGGACGCCGAACGTGCCATGTAATTAAGATTTTATTTGCTTATTAGTTGTTAGTTAGTTAGGATTGTTTAATTTTTTTACTAGAATAAGATAGAAATAATTTGTATTTCTTAGAAATATCAAAGTAGTTTCGCCGGTGAGACCCTACCTAGTCGTCGTGTTTCCTGGACAAGTAGTAGTAGGATCTTTACTCGCGCATTTTTTATGTCAACGTATCGAGTCGGAAAGTTATATATTTATATTATGAGTTATTAATTGGGATGTTTTCTTATATAACATTGGTGACAAACGAGCACACGGTATGTCGATGCTGTAGCTCATAGACATCTACTATTCCCCAATTAAGAATCAAAATCAGATGAGTTGTCATCACTGAGGACTAAGATGGTACACCTCATTTCCAGTAAAACGGGTCTTCGTTTCTCTTGACTCCCATACGAAACACGACAGCGTTAAGCTGCTATTTTATGCTAGTATTCTGTGAGAGTGTGGTCTTGCCCCAGTTGAGCCAACCCATTCACGCTACAACCATAATATTGCTGCAGCATAAGCTTATGCATTTATTTATAATATATACATTAGATATTAAAAGAGGTAATTTTTTTATAGAAGAGGAGGAAAACGAGCATGCGCCTCACCTGATGTTAAGTGACTTCCGCCGCCCATGATCAACCGCAATATCAGGAGAATCGCAGGTGCGTTGCCGGCCCTTTAGAAAGGAGTAAGCTCTTTTCTTGAGGGTTCCCAGATCGTTTCAGTCCGGAAAAATCACCGGTGGTAAACTATTCCACAGAGAGGTCGTACGCGGAAGAAAACTCCTTTTGAAACTTACAGTGGTGGGCCGCCAAGCATCCAGATGTTGTTGATGGTATTGGGACGTTTGCCGCGTAGTGAGTTCACGAAATTTGGTGGCTGGAATTAATCCGAACAATTCCTCAGAGAACTCCCCGTGATAGATGCGATAAAATACGCAAAGAGATGCAAATTCTCTTCGCAACGCCTGTGAATCTCGCCGATCGGAAAGCACTCGGTCGTCGATGATTCGAGCCGCTCTGCGCCGGATGTGGTCAAGTGGAAGGAGCTGGTTCTGGGGAGCTCCAGCGCAGAGATGGGAACAGTATTCCACCTGCGGCTTGTAAAGTTGTAGGTGGTGTGCCGGCATGAAATACTGTGCCGCTCTGCTGAGCACGCCAAGCTTTTTAGAAGCCAATTTGGCCTTCTATTCCAAGTGACCACGAAACTGCACGTCACTCGATATGTCGACGCCAAGGATTCCGATACTGGCTGAGGCAACAAGGGGAGTGCCTTGAAACTGAGAAGACACGAAAAAGGGGTTCTTTTTAGCGATTAACGCGC
>CAJQZP010001037.1:1012500-1077500 GCA_907164705.1 Parnassius apollo
TCAATACGAACTGTATTAAAGTTGCTTAAGTCTTACCGCATACATTTGAAAATCTGTCTGTTCAGTTTCCCGTATGGTGTCAAATGTGCTGAAGACTGTAACTTCATTTTCCGTCCAACAGCGACGAGATTAAGAGAGTGTTTGCATAGTTTTTTGTTCCGCAGCGGGTCTTGGAGAACTTAGCTACGATCTCATGGATAGTTTCTACAATCTTATCATTCATGTCATCCACTGCATTGCAGTTTTCTAGGCATTGAAAATGGTTGTGTGTGCTCGAGCTGAAAGGTTTCATGGGTTTCGATTAGATCACAAGGGGCCGGAGTTTTGACTTCATTAGATGAGATATCTCCAACTTAACGTTTACGTTAAATGTGTGAGCTGCCAGTTTTAGCCCTCGCAAACACTTAGACATCACTGAATAGTTGCCATCTAGTCGTCATAATAAAGTCAATCTCATTTTTGTCGGGTTGGCCGGGCTCGACCATAGCTACTTCTTATGGTTCCGCTTCTTGAAGAAAGGGTTAATCATAAAGAGTCCCTCTTTTTCCATGAAGTCGGCCAGCTGCTGGCCCCTAGGGTTCCCTTACCTTTAGCTCACTGTTCTCTTGTGCCTAGTTTTGCATTGTAGTCTTCCATTAACATCGTATAGTAGATTTTAGAGGAATGCATGGCTCTAGAGATATTCTCAAACATTTCCTCCACCTCTTTCACCACACCGCTCACACCGTCGGGATGTGCCGTTGTTGGCACGTACTCTATGACCTGCAGCGAATAACGTTTAATGATTCTAAGTATGAGTTACACATCCCTCGTCAAACACGACTTGTGAATGACAAATCCGACACTTCTTTGGGACAGATGATCCCGGCGATAAAACAAGTTGCCGGATTCAAGAAATACTGTGACCTCCCCGTCTCTTCGGATCTCAGATAATCCTATAACATCCCAGCGCAAGTTGTCTATTTCTTCTTCCAGCTCCATGATCTTCCCGTCAGTCCTTAGGATACGGACGTTGTATGTTGCCAGGTCGAATCGTCTTAGATGGCAACCGAACCTCCACCAAAAAGTATTAGCACCCTCTGTTCCGTCGTTATTATGGTCACCACCGTAGCCAGGAATAACGGGGCCGCCGGAGACGGGGGCCGTCTCTTCGTAAATCTCACCATGACTCTAACGTGGCACAGCCACACTGCAGCTATATTATGGGTCTAGTAAGAATGAGTTGGCTCGGCCGGGGTAGTACAACGCTCTTATAGAATACCAGCGTAAAATAGCAACCTAATGCTGCAGTGTAGTGCAGTCGTATGGTGAGTGTAGAGAACTGGAGACCTTTTCTACTGGAAATGTGGCATTCAATCTTAGTCCTCAAAGGATACGTCGCATCTGCGTATCTGCACTTTGAATCTTAATATATGATAAATATAGATTCTATGAGCCACAGCGCCCACTTACGAGTACCATCAGGTGGACTGTATGCTTGTTTGTCACCTTTATTCTATAAGAAAAACTTCTCGCTGAATTTGGATCTCGATAACAGCGCCCCCTACTGGTATAATTGTGACTTTAAATCATTCTAATCAACTAAATCACACGCAAGAAATTTCAATAATATCGATTCAGCCGTTTAAGAGGAGTTAGTAGTGGCGAACACACGTATAGAAGAATTACGTATAAGATACCTTGTTCCACTTTCATATTTTCAGCTTCGATAAACCCAAGAAGATATTGCTTACTTTATACTGTGTTTGCAAAAGATCACACGATTTTATTAATACTTTTAGAGATACTTCTGACTGTTTTAATGAGCCGATAAAATATATTGCCTTGGAAATTATTCGTTAACTCATAATTTTTTTTTGGCTCCAAAGTATTTGGTCATAAATTGTCTAGTGTTTGTTACTTCTTCGGGCTATATTTGATTATATAAAACGTTTTATATGAAAAACTGCTTTCAGATGAATCCCATCATCATTGTTACAGCCCATCACAAGTGTACAAAAACATAGGCCTCCCCCAAGGAACGTCACAAAACTCGTTCCTGAACCACCTGCATCCATCAACTCTTCGCATCTCTTACCAGGTCGTCACTCCATACAGTCAGGGGAGGCCCTACACTTTGCTTACCGGTACGAGGCTGCCACTCGAGACCTTTCTTCCCATTCAGCTGAATGTGTCATAACTATTTAAATAATACTTTAAATTAACTGTCTGTTTCTGGAGAGGATCATGCTATTTCATGACCAGCTTCAACTGGATTTATTTTACTTTTGTACTTAATATTTTATCAATATATATTACCTTGTTACCTACTTAAAAGCATGTCCCATATCCCATTTCTTTTAATCTTGTTTATATTATATACATCATGTATTTTTTCCAAAAACACATGATGTGTATTATGTAAAACACGCGCGTATTCAAATAACGTTATGTCAAAATTTCAAAGAAATCGGTGAAAAGCTTTTGGAGATTTAAGACTTCGTTAAAAAAGGAACATTCGCTCAGTGGTTTTAAGGGGCTAAGCGCTTGACGCTTATCATAGTTCGCGAGCAACCCAGGTACAATCCCCGATTTCATTTTTAAGTGCTGATTGACCATAAATTGATGCAGTGGTGAAGAAAAATGTCACGAGGAAGCCTATTTATAAAAAAAAACTAAAAAATGCGGTAGGAGTGAAACCTTCAAACAATTGTGTGTAAAATTGATTTATAATAAATAGCCATCTAGGTACTTCATTCTATATGTAAAGTCACGTATTCGAAAGTACGCTTGCAATTTGAGAGGTTAATCTCTCGCAAGTTGAATCCCATAGATCCGAGTATATGGTTGTCTTTTTAGTGACACTTTTTGGTTTTATCGGGTTTAACTCACATCGATTTTAAAGAAATGTTCACTTCATAAAATGAAAAAATATTCCAAAACTCACATTTCGCAAATTCGCATCGGGGCAGTCCGGTGACCACTTCCTGGCTCAAAAACTCTCTCAGCAATGAGAGTATGCTTGCGCCGTGGACTAGAACGTATAAGCAACAACGGTAAAGTAAAAAACGACTTTCATTAGGTGTTACATACATGTGGTTTATATTGAATAAAAAATATTCTTTCTTTCTTTCATAGGCTGTAACCTTAATATGTACTTACATTTTCATTTGTATTTATTTATTTATTCACAAATTGCGTTACATGTGACTTAGAGACTAAACAAAACATGCAAGTTCTAACAATCACGTGCACCTCGAAAGGCATAGCAATGAACAGGAGTGGGGCAGACACTTAAAAATTCTTTTCCTCAATGTGTTCATTAATTTAATAATAACTTTTTTTAATAAGTATCTCTTTTAAAGATCTTATGAATTTATTAATATTTGTTTCGGCTTTTATGTATTCCAGCAATTTATTATAAATTTTTATTGACATCGAGTAAGGACCTGTACTGTGTAATTTTAATTTAGATTTCGGTTGCAAAAGGTTATTCTTATAGCGAGGTACGTAGTGTCGGGGCGCGTCTATGATTTTGGTGTAAAAACTTGGGTGTCTTTTTACAAATTTACATATTTCTAATATATATAGGCACGGTAATGTTAGAATTTTGAGACTTTGAAAGTGAGCTTTGCAGCTTTCTCTTTGTTTGATAAATACGGGTCTACATTTTTAGGGTTCCGTAGTCAACTAGGAACCCTTATAGTTTCGCCATGTCTGTCTGTCCGTCTGTCCGTCCTCGCTTAATCTCTGTGACCGTTAGCACTAGAAAGCTGAAATTTGGTACCAATATGTGTATCAATCACGCCGACAAAGTGGTAAAATAAAAATTGGAAAAAAAATGTTTTATTAGGGTAGCCCCCCCATATGTAAAGTGGGAAGTGATTTTTTTTTTTAATTTCAACCCTAACGTGTGATATATTGTTGGAAAGGTATTTAAAAATGAATAGGGGTTTACTAAAATTATTTTTGATAATGTCAATAATTTCGGAAATAATCGCTCCAAAAGTAAAAAACAATGTGTCCCCCCCCTCTAACTTTTGAACCATAGGTTTAGAAAATATGAAAAAAATTTGGAAAGTAGAACTTTATAAGGACTTTCTAGGAAAATTATTTTGAACTTGGATGGAAACAGTTTTTGTACAAAAAAGACAAAAAGTTGTACAAAATAATTTCTCGACTAAGTTTGTAGTATAATCGTATATGAAAGCATTTTTTTTAACTTCGTTTACATATTTTGTTATCCTGTACGTATCTTTTTTCAAACAAAAAAAGAATTATTAAAATCGGTTCTCGCAATCCAAAATTGCCACCGAAAACTTCTGGCACGTCTATGTATTAATTAGTAACCAAATTGCCCGAGAGATGGCGCTGTAGGTACTTATTACATTGGGTCGGGTATTATCGAATTGTTCGGTTGGTCTCTCCTTGGCATCGCCTGCCGCGGAGCGTGCAATGTTGCACGCTCCATGTTCGCGCACGTACCCACTACCGGGAGCAGTTGCAACCTTTAAAGTCATAAGTGGGAACACTTATTGTGACGGACTGAAAACTACGGAACCCTACACTGAGCGTGGCCCGACACGCTCTTGGCCGATTTTTATTTTTGTAAAAAAAGTTCGTGTGATTCTAGACTGTTGCCCCATAGTATGACGCCGTAGTTTAGCCACGCTTGAGCGTAGGCGTGATAGGCTGTCACTGCCGTTTTTAAATTTGTAGATTTTTTTAATTCTCTTAAAGCATAATGATTTCTTAAATTTACGCGAACACTACACATTGAATAAAACTATTATTTACGGATTTTATCGCGTTTAATTACTTTAAATTAATATTAAAAAAAACTGAAGGTAGACGGACTAACTATGACATTGGGACGTCAAACATCTCAGTCCCCCCCGTGACCATGGGTGCTGTAAAGCACCCGAAACGTCATAAAAATCTCTTAAAGCATATATAAATTGTGATAATTTTAACTTATTTTTTTGAATATGTGATTAAAAATTAACATTCGAATCTATATTTATACCCAGCAAAGAAAAATTTTGAACACATTCTAACTTTGTTTGATTATATGTATAATTTATCTCTAGTTCATGTTTTTGTCGGGGTCTGAATAGTATTAGTTTAGTTTTTTTTGAAATTGACTTCTAAATTATGATCGCTTAGCCATTGTTTTTTACTTTATTTATAATTATGTCGATTCTTTCATTAAGTTTGGTACCATTGATATAAGGGAACACAACGGAAAAATCGTCGGCAAACATCACACAAAGCTCATCAATAATCTTGGGGAGGTCATTGATGTAAATAAGGAAGAGGACACATCCGAGTACGGACCCCTGAGGGATAGAGTCCCGCACCGGCTGGGCCCTCGACCTGACACATGTTATGGTTTTTGAATCTTGATCTACATTTTCTATTTCGACGTACTGTGAACGATTGCTGAGAAAGGAAGCAAACTACTTATGAGCTACACCACGGATACCAATGTCATAAAGTTTATTTAACAGAATGTAATATTCAATTTTTTCATATGCTTTTGTCTTGTCAAATAAAATTCCTATTGCGTATTTCTGATCGTTTAATATGTTCAAGACTTCATTAAAATATTTAAATGCGGCCAGGGTTGTCGAGCGGTATTTTCTAAAACCATTTTGGGCGTCGTCGAAAATATTGTTTCACAAAATTAGTATAATCGTTTGAACATAACTCTTTCAAAAATTTTTGAAATTACGGGTAAGAGTGTAATGGGTCGGTAGTTATTGGGGACCGTTTTTTTGTCTTTTTTATGTATTGGCTTTATAATAGCAATTTTTAGTAGGTCAGGAAATACTCCTTCAGAAAAGGATTGATTTATAATTAAAGTTAACGACGGAACTATTTCTTCGGCACATTTTTTAATAAGAGTGGACGGCAGCTCATTAACACCGAAGCTAGATTTCAATTTTAGTTGTCGCACCAATTACATTACCTCTCGTTCATCCACTGGGGTTAAGAACATCGAGTGCAGGGAGGGGCGCATAACCGGGCGGCCGCGTGGCGCGAGCGCACTACCTGCCGCGCCGCTCCCGACTAAAGCTGAGAACAAATTATCGGACGCGTCCGTCAGCCGCGGCTGACAGACGCGGCTTAGCGGTGTGCACGGTAGTCGAGACGGCGTCTTCGGACGCCTCGCTTCGGTCATTCCATAAAGGTTTGTCATTCGAGAAATATGACAAGCAGCGACAGCGAGGATGAATCTATAAAGTTAGCGGCAGCTGTTTTATGTTGTCCTCCTAAAAAAAGTGAAAAGGAGCGCTTGGGTCCATGATATTAATGTAAAACGACTCGAGTATGATGAATTTCATACATTGTATCCAGACTTACAAAAAGATGATAAACGTTAAAAAATGTACTTATGAATGTACTTATAAATATAGGCACTCGTGGCCATGAACACATTCAATTAATTTTTTTTCATTACACATCATGTCGCGAGCGCAGTTGGTTCGCTTGTGACACTCGAAACGTCCGCGGACGCGTCCCGTGCCCCGTTCACACTGTCCGCGGACGCACCAAACATCCAGCCGGCCAGATTCTGTTCGGACGTCCGAACGCACAAGAGCGACGCAAGGTCATGTCCGCGTCTTACGGCCGATAGTTTGCACAGTGTAGTATTAAATGTACTGGCTAGATCTCAATAAGCCGCGGCTGTCAGCCGCGTCCGTCAGCCGCGTCCGATAATTTGTTCTCAGCTTACTGGTGGTTAATATAACGCATAGCGCCATATTATAGCGCGCTATCTCTTCATAACACATAGCGCGTGTTATGTAAGTAGTCGCCATGGCGCTATTGCGCTATGACGCTTTGGCGCAAGTATTATTAACTAGCGGAAATTAGTTATAGCAGCAGCGCTGTTGGGAGAGGACGTCTGACGCAAATTTGATCTCGTTAAAGTTGACGTTATTTAGTTAGTGTATACTGTATATTTATAAATGATCAAATGACACAGTTGTGATAAAAGAAGCCTAACTAATGTTTGAAATGTAAATAAAATATAGATACAAAAGTGTATATAGTATATAAAAAGTTTCCTGGGTATGGCGCCTAAAATTTTTAATAAACTTCCAAAATATATCAAAGAAACTGATAATATAGCCAAATTTAAGAAATTGCTTTCGAGTTTTTTAATATATAAAGCATACTACTCTATCAACGAATACTTTGAAGATAAAATGAATGGTTTTTAATACCTGCAATAATTAATGGACGATTTATTTATTATATGTTTATATTTATGTTATAGTGCCAGTGATAGTGATAAACAAATATTTGTATGCCTTTGTAGGCGAAACATAGTGTTACGTATCATACCTTTTCCACCAAGCTTGTAACTTTTTATACTTACTTTTATTTTGATTATTTGATTTGATTTGATTTGATATATAATAGTGTATGTAAATAATTGATTTTTATAAATACAATAAATAAACTTTTAAATACACCTTTATTTGATTTATAATTTATATTAAGATTAAAATAACGTTTACATCAATTATAATAAAGAATAATTAATTTTATTTCGATTCTAAAAATAAATTAATTCTATTTTAAATAGTACATGACTTAAAAATATTTTTAGGATTATAGAAAGTAGTAAGCCTGAAAAGTATGAAAACGCGTGCATTGGTTTTTCTTTACCGCTTTATTTTATTTTAGTCTAAAATGCGACTTATTACGAAATAATAGTCTTATATAGCACGCGATCTATCTAATGAACGACATGTTATGTAACGTGCTAAGAGATATAACGTGCTGTACAACTTAACGCGCTCACCGGCCTCCTACACGCTTTCTTATAAATAGCGCGCTTTAACATAGCGTATTTAATAGCACGCTAGAAATTTATAGTTTATAGTCTGTAGCGTGCTATTGATTTATAGTCGTTTTGAACAACTTTACTCCCAACTGACGCGAACAGCTCGTTAAAAACATTAGAAACCTCATGCGGGTTAGATATTGGTTTATTGTTGATATGCAATTTAATATTTTCATTATATTTTTTTACCTTAACACGCTGTTTTTTCATTTATTATTTGCCACATACATTTAATTTTTTTAGTTGCTTTATTCATTCTTTTAATTGATTGTAATTGTTTTGATTTTATTATAACCTTTTTTAAATATTTTTCAAATTGTTTGTAATAATTTTGTAAAATTTTATTTTTCGAATACATAACATGAATATTTAGTAATCTTTTATGTTTACAAGATTTTTAATACTGTATGTTAGCCATGATTTATATCGTTGTTTATTATAAATTTTTAATCGTTTATATGGAATACAATATTCTAGTGCATCGTGTAAAATTTTATTTAGTGAATTGTAATTTCCGTCAACAGTTTTATTATTAGGAATGAACTTTTGCCAGTTTGTATTTTGTATATATTGTTTGAATTTATTTATATTATTTTCATTGTATATTCTTTTACATATATAAAAATAAATATTGTTATTTTGTTCTGATAGAACATTCTGTAATTGTAGCATTGTAACATTTGTGGTCTGAAAAGCCTAACTCTAATACCGTAGCACTTACGTTTTTTTGACTGAAATTGTAAATATCAAATCTATATATTTTTCCAGGCGTGTGGGTTCTCTTATAAGTTGCTTAAAATTTGACTCTGAATCATGAAATCGTAAAAAAAAAAAAAAAAAAATTTGATGAGTTCTGATGATTGTTTTGATTTTACTAATGTATTCACATTAAAATCTTCGCCAATAATATTTTTTTATCTTTGTATTTTTTTATGATATATTGAAGAATTTGATTTAATTGATTGTAAAATATGTCTGTCTCTCTACCGTTACAATATAATGTAATTAACAATATATCCAATTACGAAAGTTCAACAGCACAAACTTCAATAATATATTCAATAGACATGTACATGATAGCCGTTCGTTCAACGTATTCGATGTTGTTTTTTAGTAATATGCACACACCGCCGCCGATATATTTTTCTCAGTGGAACGCTGCAGCCAAGTGGTAATCGCTAAGTTGCACTTGTGAGGCCTTATTTTTTGTAAGCCAGGTTTCGGAGATACAAATTGCTTGGTATTCATTTTTGTGGTCATCCAGGAACGATTACAATAAATCTCTCTTATTAAATAAGCTTTGCATGTTTTGAAAAATAATGTTAAAAGTAGGTGCTGCGCTGCTCACGAAAGTTATAATTTTCTTTATTTATGTTTTTCGAACGTCTATTATACTCTCTTTGATTCGTTTTCTCACTTTCAGTGTTTCCTGATTTCGATGCATCATTCACTTCTATATCGACATGTGACTCATCATTATTAGTGTGTTTATATTCCTTGCCGTTAATCAAAAGTTTATTATTCCTCAGTATAGCATGATGGCCTTGTTTTCTGGCTTCATGCATTAAATTTCTTAACTTTTTTCGTATGTGGCGTGAAGTTTCGTCCAGGTGTTCAGTGATGGCAAGTCCTGTATTTCTAAAATGTAATTTGTTATCAAGGATATAATTAACCATTTTTTTGCTTATTAGTTCGATAACAAGTGGTCTTCTATTTCCCTTCTTTCCAAGTCTATTTATACTTTCTATATACTCTTCCAAATTAATATTTAATAAATTCTGAAATATGTAAGTCACATGGTTATGCAGTATTTTATTAGTATTATGTTATTATAATAAAAATTGCTATAAATTTTGGAGTGTTGAATATAACTTTTTTCTTTTTACTTAGATTTTAATTATTATGTGATGTAAACTTATATAATTAAGTTTGTCATATGTAAGACAGACACATTCACAATCCAGCTTGTACACTTCCGCATCTTGTAGAGGAATACTGTACTACCATATTTCAGAGGAGTCACATACAAGGTTTCCTACATCTTGAAGTGAGCTTCCATTAAAACATACTACAAGTCGCCGAAGAAGAGTAGTCAATTTTTACCATCCATCAAGTGTAATACTCCGCTAAAATCTGAAGGTAGCCAGGCTAACTATGACATTGGGACGCCAAACATCTCAGTCCCCCCGTGACCATGGGTGCTGTAAAGCACCCGAAACGTCTGCTATTAAAAATAAAATAAATTAAACGCGATAAAATCCGTAAAAGTAGTTTTAATCAATGATTCAGTTCTATGCTATTCCACTAATGAAGGTAGTATAGATAAATTTACTTCTTTGTTGAACGTAAGCGTCATTTTCAGTTTTACTTTTAGTCGAATGTATAAGCTATATGGTTTTTTATAGAGATCGTCTAGACGGAAAACTGTGTACTTAGGCCGTGTCTTTAGACTTCCTAAGTATGTTCATTGGCTAAAGAATACATTGCTTCAAGTCTGTGGAATACATTAAACACAAAAGGGGAGAATGTTTTTATTTGAAAGTGGATTGCTACCGAAACAAGCATTTTTACAGCTACATAATCATGTAAGATAATACTGTGAGCAGGATTATGAAAGGAATTCTTTGGTGGTTTGGTCATCGTCAAGTCAGCAAGGGACGCCCTGGACTTCCTGAGAAATTCAATCAACTTGGAGATACTTGGAGTATATTGAAGTTGGACCAGATTAATATTATTTAAACAAAACTGGATTTTACGGATTTTATCACGTTTCGAATACTTTACAGCAACCATGGTCACGGGGGGACTGAGGTGGTCGACGTCCCAATGTATGACGATGATGATGAAGTGACGCGATCGCGGGCGATCCTGTTTACATCAGACCACAAATCTTCGCTAAAGTGCACCGATTCATCCCAAGAATGATTCGCGAGGCTATTGAAATCAAAAAACATCCTAAATTCAATAGAGAAGATGGCTAGGAGCTACCGTCTGCTAGGGATCCTACAATTAATAAACTTAAATCCTAACCTAAACATACAACTGCAAGACTTTAAGATACTATATAAGTCCATACTGCGTAGATCGGAACAAAAATTAGTAATTTTAATCTGGAGGTACCCATGGTTAACTATGATATTGGGACGTCGAACACCTCAGTCCCCCCGTGATCATGAGTGCTGTAAAGTATTGAAAATATCGGGAGTGTAAAATAAGTTAGCATACGCGATAAAATCCGTAAAAATTAGTTTTATATAAATGTGCAGTGTTTGCTTAAATATACGAAATCAGATTAAGAGTACCCTTAACTGACGAGCATGTATGCGTAGGTAAATGGATGTGAAAGAGGCAAGATAGGTGTGTCAGGATCGTGCCAAATGGAAATCGGTAGTCTCTGCCAACCCCTCTGGGTCTGCCAGCCCGTGAGTGTTTATGTATATATTATGTATGTATGAATTATTTTGTTTTGTAAAGCTTTTTATTATTATTAATAAGATGAACGTATAGTTCTTTTATTATTTATTTATTTATTAAAGTAGTTTAGAGCCCGAATATATAAACTAATGAACAAAGTTTTGTATGTTTGTATGTATTACTACTTGCTGATTGAGTAGATCTAATAAAGATATTGTATGACTGTGGTGTCCATGTTGTACTAAATTTGCTTTGTATAGCTAAAGCCATCTTGCGTTCCAATTTAGGGCTTAGAGAAACAGAATGTTGCTGGCTATCTAACTAGTTTTCTAATTATTTTACAAAAAGCTATTCATACGATTTTTGGTTTGAATTGCGTTTTAGTTTACAACAATTTTAAGAAGTTGGTTTATTACAATAGAATTTTTTTCAGAATAAGGATGATAAACGAGCACGCAGTCCACTTGATGGTAAGTGGATGCTGTGGTCCACAGAAATCTACTATTTATCCTCGATTAAGAATCTAAACGCAGATGCGTTGTCACCCCTGAGAACTAAGATAGAATGCGTCGTTTCAAGTAAAAAAGTCTGCGGTTCTCTACACTCCCCTAATGAAACACAGCAGCATTAAGCTGCTATTTTATGCTGATATAAGAGCTTGGTCCTACCCCGGTCAAGCCGACCCATTCATGCTACAACCATATATAACGGAAAAGGAGAACATATGGGGGTTTTTTAGTATCCACGCTTGGCAAGCCGGTTGGCAACTGCAGTTTTCTATTACATATTTAGAGTTATTATCAAGAAGATGCTGCTGCCCATCTCCTGCTTCCGTTCCTCTCCGTCGCCTCTTACGACACCACCGATATGATACGGGGCAGTGGATATTCTAACACCGCCACTACACGGTTATACAATATAATGAAAACACAAAAATAACTGCAAAAGATCCGAGTTCTGCAATGGACAAGCTGATGAAGAGGAGGGGACTCTTAAAGGTAAAATATTGCCATCGTAAGCTTAGATTGGCTTTTATAGGTGACTTGGTTATAAGTACCCATGGACAGTAGGACACTTACCATCACTATGGGCTGTAATTTTATTTGTCACTATAGTTTTACAAAAAAAAAAGATGACAAAAATTTTGAAATTTTATTAGTTTCGATCTCGAAGTAATATTTGTTGAAAAGATAATGATACTAGATTTTTTTATTAATTTCATTTGAACTTGAATGAATAAACTTTTAATTTTTATCAAATTAATTTAAAACATAATTTGATAAGAATCCCTATAATACAGTTAAGCAAAAGTTTGAATTAAGTTGGAAACTTGAAACAGCAATGAAATTTGCTTTAATTTTGTTTATATTTTCACAAGCTAAGTGTCTTTTTTATTTTTTTAGTTAAATTATTTTTTAAGGTTGAATAAGCTTTCTTGGAATAAATAAATAATATTATTATAAAAAATATTGTTATAGCCCATCGGATAACGTGTTGTGAGTTACAAGCTTAGCTCTACATATGATCAAACAACTTTAGGATAGTGTAAGCCATATAAGGTCTCGTCTTGGCAACATTTTACAAAAAGAAGTGAAATGGGATTTCACTTCTTTTTGTAAGTTGCTTATAACAATATTTTCTTATCGATACCCTACACAATTTTGATGTCCCATCCCCATATAATTTTTCTTTTGTAAATACTTGTCACCACATTTTAATTTTTAACGAAGTACATAAGTATATTATTCGTGTAATAATTTAGTAGTATACCGAAACCCGACGAAAGCCCCATATACACTTTTATTCCTTTATTTAATAAGTTGAGGGATGAGTTAAAAAAAACCTGAAACACTTCTTTTTTAATTGGTAATAAAGTGTGTGTACTTGTATAATTTTCAGTTTTCTAGTATGAAATGAACGTTATATGAGAAAACCCATATACTAACTTCCATACCCTAATTTAAAGGTTGAGGGTTGATTGACCTGAGACCTGAGCCCAAACGACTTCTTTACATTCCGTAGAATGAAAAATTTACTACGCGGTCAACGCTTTGAAGACCGCGAAGCAGCTGTGGAAGCGTACAAATCAGCCATTTGTCAACATCAACTTCAGACTGGAATTACTGTTTTAATGATTGGTTTTAACGAATGAAAAAGTGCATTAAGTTGAACGGAGAATACTTCGAAAAACAATACAATTTAGCTATACCGTGCATGTGGTTTTTCTTATTCCCGATCATTTCAGTGTGCCCCTGACGGACAGCCATCGTAGCCATAATGTACAAACACTTCAGCACTTTGACATACCAACAGTCAACTTGACACCGCTGAAGTGACTGCAGCACAGCCCAAATCTCGAAGGAATCAAATGCTTTCTCATAGTCCACATACGTATGATAAAGTGACAGATTGTACTCATCGGCCTTTTGTACAAGATTTCGACATCGTCGGGTATGTGTGTATGTTCTATGGCACTAAAGGGTTTTCGGAAACCGGTATGTTCGTAAGAATGGAAGTCGTGGGGTCTAAGTGCGAGACGATTCGTAATGACTCTCGAAAATAGCACGTAGAGGCGGCTCAGAAGTGAAATCGGTCTGTAGTTCTTAAAGAGATAATTGAATGTTGTCGCGTTTCTGGAAGAACAAGACCACCGCACTTCTGCGCCACGCCTCCGGAGTAGTTCCTCTGAAGTGTAAGAATAATATGTATGCTCCTTTAGTTTAGTAAGTAAGTACGCTACTTTATAACCGTATGTATGCTGAGTTTGCACTATACCTTATATGCATTATTTTAGATTATTACCAGCGCATTCATTAAATAGTACGTAACTAATGTAGTCGTTTCCTTGAATAACACCCATTAGGAACCCCAACATTACATGGCGACCCTGCCAGGGGACTCTGCCAAGGGGATTGTTAGTTTTAGTATAGTTAACATAACTACTTAATAATATATTATAATGTGTCGGTCAACTGTGGAAAAAGAAGAGGTTTTCCTCAGCAAAAACGCGGCTTGAGGCAACAATGACGCCACGTTGAAAGAAATCGGAGGCCACGTGGAGCGGCTTAGCATTGTGACCTATATTGTTCTGGCCATTATTGGACTCGTAACAGTTTATGTGGGCCTGCGGATGTACAGGAGCTGCCACCGCACATGGATCCAGCAGGAAATTGGGATGAGTACCATGCAGAGAATCAGATCATCCATCAGAGGGCGCACAGAAGGTAACCAGAATCAGTAATTAGAAGTGAATGCACAGTGAAAGTGAAAATAAGTGTTGTGGGTTGTTAATTTTTTCGTAAAAATAATAAATAGCAGTGAGTGAGCCAGTATTACCTATAATTCTAAAGGTGCTAAAACCGCGCGCGGAGATTCAGTAATAAGACACCAAACGCAAACAAAAGGCAACGTCGGACTTTTTTCTTCGCATTTATGTAGAATGTGTTACATTTGTGCAATTCTATTATTAGATTAAGAATATTATGATTGATATTTTGGAACAAAATTATGTCTGTTTAGTAGAAATACGTAATTATTTAGTAAAAAAAACCGGCCAAGAGCGTGTCGGGCCACGCTCAGTGTAGGGTTCCGTAGTTTCCCGTCCGTCACAATAAGTGTTCCCACTTATGAGTTTAAAGGTGGGTATCCATTATGTTCGCGCTCCAGCAGCGCTCCGCGCTCCTGCAACTGCTCCCGGTAGTGGGTACGTGCGCGAGCATGGAGCGTGCAAAATTGCACGCTCCGCGGCAGGCGATGCCAAGGAGAGACCAACCGAACAATTCGATAATACCCGACCCAATGTAATAAGTACCTACAGCGCCATCTCTCGGGGAATTGGGTTACTAATTAATACATAGACGTGTCAGAAGTTTTCGGTGGTAATTTTGGATAATTTTTTAATAATTCTTTTTTTTGTTTGAAAAAAAGATACGTTCAGGATAATAAAATATGTAAACGAAGTTAAAAAAAAATGCCTGTTTAAACGATTATACTACAAACTTAGTCCAGAAATTATTTTGTACAACTTTTTGTCTTTTTTTGTACAAAAACTGTTTCCATCCAGGTTCAAAATAATTTTCCTAGAAAGTCCTTATAAAGTTCTACCTTTCAGATTTTTTTTCATATTTTCTAAACCTATGGTTCAAAAGTTAGAGGGGGGGGGGACACATTGTTTTTCACTTTTGGAGCGATTATTTCTGAAATTATTGACATTATCAAAAAATGGTTTTAGTAAACCCCTATTCATTTTTAAATACCTTTCCAACAATATATCACACGTAAGGGTTGAAATTAAAAAAAAAAGTACTTCCCACTTTACATATAGGGGGGGCTACCCTAATAAAACATTTTTTTCCAATTTTTATTTTACCACTTTGTCGGCGTCATTGATACACATATTGGTACCAAATTTCAGCTTTCTAGTGCTAACGGTCACAGAGATTAAGCGAGGACGGACAGACGGACAGACAGACATGGCGAAACTATAAGGGTTCCTATTTGACTACGGAACCCTAAAAAAAGGACAAACTAGATATAAGGGTAATGTTATTTCAACTAAGTTAGATCAAGCAAAAAGCGCATATGAAAACTGTTGTAAAATATATTTACTTATTGAAAAAAGTAAAGATATTAATTTGAAATCGGCAATAGATCTTTATCAGAAAATAAAACAAAAGTACGAGGAAATAGAAAAATTGTGTACTTTTCCCGTTACAGTAGATTTAGGCAAAATGGATTTTGACATAAAGGTGGCGTGTAGTTTGATTCCAGTAATGGACGGTGTAGAGGCCACCACTAAGCACCTAATAGACTCAGTGGAGATGTATGCTGACATGCTGGACAACCCAGGTAAAGTATTATTAATTACTTTTGTTTTGAAAAGTCGGTTGAATGAATATGCAAAATTACGAATTGCAAGCTCATACAAAACTATACAAGAATTAATTGATGATATGAGGAAATATCTTTTACCCAAAAAATCATTTATGGCTATACGGACGAAGCTTCAGTATATTCAACAAGGCTCGAGATCCATTGAGGATTATGGTACGGAGGTAGAAAAGTTATTTACAAAGCTGACAATTACTCAGGCAGATGGAAAAGAGGAAGTATTCTCGATTTTAAAACCAATCAATGAAAGTTTTGCCATAAAACGTTTTTCAGATGGCCTGCGTAGCGCAAAAATGAGCACCATCATCTCAGCACGCGGCTTCAGCAGCTTGAAAGATGCCATACAAGCAGCAAAAGACGAGGAGTGCACGTCTTTCCAACCACCAGGTAACGTTTTGTATGCATCTAAAAATGGACGCCACTCGGCACACAATATTAGACGTTCTCAAGGTCAAAGAGGAATTTACCGTAGTCAATATGGTAACAATTACCATGGTGGGCATAAATTTAATAACCACTACAATCAAGGACAAGATTCTAGCGGAAATTCTAGAGCAAATTATCGTCCTCCATATAATAATCAACGAGGAAATAGAGGCTCTAGATATGTTAGGAACCGTGGACGAGGTCAAAACTCATTTCCAGTAGAAAAAGTAGCTGACACTCATCAATGCGATAAAGACAGTTTTTTCGATCCTAAGCATTTTATATTATCATTACAAGGTGATTCGAAATATGTTACTTTTTATATTAAAAACATTAAATACTATTGGCTTATTGATAGGGGTGCAACATTGTCAATTATTAGAAATGAAGTACTGCCAAAAGATATCATAGTTAATAGAGATAATACTATAATAAATGGAATAGGTGGTCAGCGACGATCCCAAGGTTCTGTAAATTTAATATTAAAATACGAAAATGCCACGTTTCAGCATAATTTTCTTGTTTACGATTCGCTACCACTAAAAGCAGACGGAATAATAGGCTTAGACTTTTTAGAAAAATTTAGTGCGAATATTGATTTAGGTTCAAATAATTTAACACTTTTTAACAGTAATAAACAACATTATCTACATTTTGTTGACGAACATGATAGGATGAAAAATTCTATGATTATTCCAGCACGCTCGGAATCAATTCATTTTATTATTGTGAATGAGGATGTAACTGGAGAAGTAGTAGTATGCAGTAAAGAGTTAACGAAGGATGTCTTTATAGCAAACGCAATAACTACAGTTAGTAATAGTAGAATTCCAGTTAAAATACTTAATGTTAGTGACAAGGAAGTAAACTTGCCATCTTTCACACCAGATTTGAAAAGTTTGTATAATTATAATATTTGTCAATTTAATAAGACCAATATTGACGTTACCAGGGTTAAAACTTTGCTATCTGAATTAAATTTAAATTATTTAGACGGAGAAGAGAAACAATCAATTGAAGCAATTTGTGTAAAATATTCTGACATTTTTCATTTAGAAGGAGATAAGTTAACGACAACTAATATTTATGAGCAATCTATTGTTTTAAAACAAAACTCTACTCCAGTTTACGTCAAGCCTTATAGGTTACCACAGACACTAAAACCAGAAATAACTAAGCAAGTTGAGAATATGTTAGAAAATGATATAATCGAAGAGTCAAATAGTGAATGGTCCAGTCCAATATTATTAGTACCTAAGAAAAGTAGCAAAGGTAATGAGAAAAAATGGCGTTTAGTTGTAGATTACAGAAAATTGAACGAGGTTATTTGTGACGACAAATTTCCTCTACCAAATATTAATGAAATTTTAGATACGCTTACTGGAGCCATTTATTTTACTCATCTTGACCTTCACCAAGGTTACTATCAGGTAAGTTTAGAGCCTAGTAGTCGTAAATTAACAGCTTTCACTACAAATACTGGTCAATATTGCATGAAGCGTTTACCAATGGGTTTAAAGATCAGCCCTAATGCCTTTAGTCGTATGATGTCTGTAGCGATGTCTGGTTTAACTTACGATAAATGTTTAGTATATCAGGACGATCTCATTGTATTTGGAAGAAATCTGTCTTCCCATAACAAAAATTTAATAACTGTCATGGAGAGATTGAGAAAAGTAAATTTAAAACTAAATCCTCAGAAATGTGAATTTTTAAAGAAAGAAATTCTTTATTTAGGACATTTGGTTACAGAAAAAGGTGTTTTACCAGATCCAGAAAAAGCAAAAGTATTACGAAATTATCCTACTCCCAAAAATGCAGATGAAGTAAAACGGTTTGTAGCATTCTGCAACTATTATCGTAAATTTATAAGAAATTTTTCGGATATAGCAATACCTTTGAATAAGTTAAGTAGGAAAAATGAACCATTTATTTGGTCTGATGAATGTCAAAACGCTTTTGAATTTTTAAGAAATGCTTTAATATCATCACCAATTTTACAGTATCCCGATTTTTCCGAAAATCATGAATTTATTTTACAAACAGACGCCTCGGGTACTGCTATTGTTTCTGTATTATGTAGTAAAGATCTCAGACCAGTTGCATATGCCAGTAGACCCTTGAATAAAGCAGAAAGAAACTATTCAACTATTCAAAAAGAACTTTTGGCAATAGTGTGGTCCGTTAAGTATTTCAGACCATACTTGTATGGAAACAAATTCACCATAATGACAGATCACAAACCATTAATATATCTTTTTGGTACGAAAGATCCGTCAAGTAGATTACTTAAATTTCGATTAACTTTAGAAGAATATAAGTTTAAAATAGTCTATGTGAAAGGAAGAGACAATGTTGTGGCAGATGCTTTATCGAGAGTTTGTATAACGTCTGATGAACTTAAAAGTATGAATGAACAAGTAATGGCTGTAATGACCAGAGCGCAAAAGAAAAAGCTGAATGAGTTAAGTAAGAGTAAGAATGACGATGAAAAGAAGGATCTTAATAAATCCATTAACAATTGGCCTGATCAACCAAGAGTTGTGGATATATTAATAAAACCGTGTGATTCAGTAGAAATGTGTTTGATTGAAGGCAACAAATTAAAACAAATTAGAGATAATGGCTTGATAACTGAAGAATTTGAATGTTTTACATTTATAGAGGGTAAAAAGACACTATACATTAATCTTGATTTCAAGGGGCATTTCTCGCGAGCCGAATTTGTGCAGAAATTAAGCAATTTTTGTGAAAAGATGCGTATCAATGAAGTGTGTATAATTAAAAATAATGATAATATAGAATTTATCAAAAGTGTTTGTGATGAAATAACAACACTTAGTAATTGGTCCGGACCGCGAATATGCATATTACGAGGCGTAAAAAAGAATAGATGACGACAACGAAAAGACACTTATTATGAATGACTTTCATTTACTGCCATCCAGCGGTCATGCTGGAGTGCGCAGAATGACAAATACAATCAAAAGTCGATACTATTGGCCAAGTATCGACAAGGATGTCCAGGAATTTGTTAAAAAGTGTACAAAATGTCAGAAACATAAATATTTTCGTAACATAAAAGAACCGATGGAAATTACCACAACAGCTTCCTCGGCTTTTGAAAAGATATACTTAGATGTAGTGGGACACTTAGATAGAGACGAAAATGGTAATTGTTATATATTGACTATGCAATGCGAGTTAACAAAATTTGTACAAGCTATTCCTTTGCAAAACAAAGAAACAGTGTCCATTGCAGATGCATTTGTTAGACAGTTCATATTAAGATTTGGTATTTCGACGACAATAGCTACAGATCGAGGAACAGAATTTATTTCTGCAGCCATGGAACAGGTTTGTAAAATACTTAATATAGAAAAATTATCTTCTACAGCCTATCACCAACAGTCGATTGGAGCTCTTGAAAATGCTCACAAAACTTTGGGTGCATTTTTAAGGATCCAGTGTGACAATCATACGGATACATGGAGCTATTGGTGTAACCAATATTTTGGTGCTTCAGTTTTAACAACACAGTCCATTCAGAAACAAATTACACGCCATATGAACTTGTTTTTGGAAAACTTTGTCAAATACCCGATAGCATAAGTAATACCGTAGAACCATTGTAAAATATAGATAATTATCCATTACAATTAAAATACAGGTTACAATTAGCTCATGAAGATGCTAAGAAAAATTTGTTGATTAATAAGCATAAACGGAAAGAAATATATGATAAGTCTGTCAATTCTGCAAAATATGAGAAAAATAATTTGGTTTTAGTAAAAAATGAAGCACGTAGTAAATTAGATGCAATATTTAAAGGTCTCTATACAGTTATGGAAGATTTAGGTTGTAACGTAAAAATAATTAAAAATAATAAAATTGAATTAGTACATAAGAATAGGACTAGGCCTTTTTGTCAATAGATTTGAATGTAAGATTTAATTTTAGATAACATTGCAATGTATAATGATAAGGATAAACGTATGTACAATTTTATTTGTAATAAGTAACTTATGTCTATTAAACACTATTATTTTATAAGATGATACTTCAAGTAAATATCTAGTAAAAATTATGTAAAAAAAAACTGTACCTAATTCTCTTTTTTTTCTATGTCCTCGGGAGGTGAAGTGTAAGAATAATATGTATGCTCCTTTAGTTTTAGTAAGTACGCTACTTTATAACCGTATGTATGCTGAGTTTGCACTATACCTTATATGCATTATTTTAGATTATTACCAACGCATTCATTAAATAGTACGAACTAATGTAGTCGCTTCCTTGAATAACACCCATTAGGAACCCCAACATTACACCACCATGGAAGACGGAATTAAAGAACTTCTGAAGAACTTCAAGAACTGATTTTCCACCCGCTTTCAGAAGCTCCGCTGTAATTCCATCCTCGCCCGGAAACTTGCCGTTTTTCTTCCCAGACATAACAGGGTCCTCCGGGATATTATTAGAATAGTGTCGGATAAGACTTGCTCTTGGATCGTTACTTACACTTACGTGTGTCTCCAACAAAGACATATACAGCTGCGCATAGAACCTCTTAATATCTGGTGTCCTGAAAACAATGCTGGCAGCACTCAGTATTCAGCTTTGACAGTTGACTTTTTATGGCAGATAGATCTCTGACAAAGACTCTGAAGCTTTGGTTCCGCTCGATCGCTTTTTTCAATACGAGCTGCATTAAAGTGGCGTAAGTCCCGCCGCATGCATTTTGATACTTTTCTGTTCGGTTGCATGTATACTGTCAAATCTGCAGCTGCATCTGAAGACAGCTGCTTCATTTGCCGTCTAACAGCCATGAGATTAAGAGAGTATCGTAGAGTTTTTGTGTGCGACGGGTCTTTCAGAACTTAGCTCCGACCGGATGGACCGTTTCCAAAAGCTTGTTATTCTTGTTATCCACTTCATTGCAGTCTTCAAGGCACAGAAAACGATTTTGTAACTCGAGCATAAAGTTTTCGGGGATGTGGATTAGAGCATAAGGGGACGGAGGGTTGACTTCATTAGACGTCTAATCGACGTTCATTAGAAGTCTGATTATTTTCTCGCTCAAAGTCTAAGACTACTACTACTAAGACATCATCACAATATATAGATAAGTCATTCATCGTGGAAACGTAGCCAGCTTTTTGCATGATACCACTCCGTAGAAGAATTGTAAAATAATTTAAGTTTTTGTATTAGTATTTTAGGTTAGTTCTTTTTTTAATATTGGATGATATTTAAATGAATATAAGTCATTTAAAAAAGTCTAGATTACTAAGTGAATATAACGGTTATGGTTCAAGACATTTATATTCTCAAAAGATTACAAATAGTCACACAAGAAAGTACTATATTATGACACAGATAATTAAATCAATTAACGTTGTTTGTATGTGGTATACAGAGGGTAGAAGTTAAAAGTACTCACATAGTTATTGTAAGATTAGGTAAATGTAGAATCAAAGTGCAAGCTAATGAGAGTCGAAGATTGAAGATTAAGCTTGAGTAACAGAAACAAGCAAAGCCTTTTGACCTCGAGGTTCTATCGTGACTGACCTTTGTGCTATTTTCTTCGTGATGCGGTCGATCTCAGACCCGGGATACAAATAAATGACGTTGCTACATAAATTTCAGTTTTATGGCTTATTATAATGAGTTTACGGTAATTGTGGTAGTTCAAGTTGCTTATATGTATATATCAATATTCAGCGTATCGTTCGTGAGTGTATCTTAAGTAATTAACGAGCATTGAACGATAACTTAAACGTCTCCGAGAATCAAGATGTAAGAGCTCCATGATTCAGTTGCCACTCAAACAGATTGCTGGTAATTTGTCTGTCTGTCCTTCCTAAGTGAATAATATAATAATAGCAGTACATACTACAATTAGATGTATGTAGACTAAATCTTAATTCTATTTTAAATTCGAAAAATGGATTCAAAAAATTGTCCCGTTTGAACATAACAATTCCTTGCAATTGAAAAAAAAACGGTTTAAAAAATATGACAACGGGATGCCCCCAAATGCCAACATGCAGTTATATCATTATTAGGACAATTTGAAGAGAATCGCATAAAAAATTGAGTTGGAATAGTTTGCGGCACTCGTGCGTCGATTCGTCCTGGACTAAACAGTATTTCAGCCACTAAAGTACACCTTAAAAATTGTAACTAGTTTAAATAAAAACCAATAAAAAACAATTAATGTAGCACGGGGAGTGACGACAATCACAGACTCTTTTTACTCTTATCGAGACATCCCATCTTAGACCTCAGGGATGACAACGCATCTGCATTTTGATTTTAAGAGATATATGTATATGTATGATAATGTGTATATAGACCAAAGCATTCAATCAACATCAGGTGAAATAAGTGCTCGTTTGTCGCTCTTACTACTGTAAGAAATTGTAAAATGATTCTAAAACTCTATATTATGGTGACGGTGTCATTAAAGACGACAGAGGAATTCTGACATTGGAAGAAGAGGCAGCAGCACCATCCTGCCAAACTTTATGAAACATGCAGATGTTTGCCTTCACTGCCGATTGCGTGTTAATCAGCACCTAAAATTGCAATTAACATTTTATCGCCGGGGATCGAACCTGGGTTCCTCGCGTGGTGCGAATTTCAGAGTGAGCTCTTAGCTCCTGAGCTACCGCGGCTCTAAATTTTATCAGGTCTTCCTAATAGGAATTTGCTTTACAATCTTAATTTGATTTTTACTCTGTGTTCACCAGTGGAACATTAATTAGGTCACGAAGAAGAAATTCGAATTTAAATAATATTTATTTCTTCCTTTGCAAAATACGGAAAAACAGTTTTTAATAATTTTAACATGAGTTTAGTCACACTCGACTTTTGATATGTAACGTAATGAAATAACATATATGAATTTTGGAAATAATGGATTTTCGAATGTTTCTCAAAGATAAAACACTACAGGCCGTACCAAAAAAAAATCTTCACATCACACATTGAAAAAAGAAAGAATCCCTTATGTTCTCCCGGTACCACGTTATTATGATTTTAAGTTATAGTAACTCTAAAAGGCCTAAAATAAACGAAGGAGTCCCGGATACGTAACAAAGTTAGGAAGTCCATTAGATGTCAATCGGAAAGCGGCAATGAGAAGTGTCTGCGTTTAACTTTGTTATAACAAGTCTTTCATTCGCTGCGTTTATAAAATAAATTGCTTTTATATAAATAACACTCAATACAACTCATATTGATTGCAATTGTAGAGGTGGTTGAGCAAGTGAATGAATTTGTGCATAGTCTATTTAGGATGTGTTGGCAGGGATGGTCAACGAGTATAAAGAACAAATAGTGAATGTGTACTACATTACAAAATAAATCAGGCTCTTCACTCTATTCTGGGAAGTCAGAAAGTGTCGAAAAATGCACGTGAGTTTTTACTGCTTTTGTAGTTACAGTAATGTCATGATAGCATATATTAATAGCATGATATCATAGTTAAGGTGGTTACGGTTGGGTGGAAGTGAGACGAGAATAGAAAATGAGTGTGACTTTCTTTAGGAGTGAGAAAAGATATTAAGTACGCAAATAATTTACCGTTATCACAATAAGCCCTCAAATATTTACGATAGAATAAAAGTAAGTGTAAATAAACAAATTATAATTTACGTACTTAAACTTTCGTAATATAAATAAATAAACGTATATATATATATATATATATATATATATATATATATATATATATATATATATATATATATATATATATACACGTGGGGTACTTTCACCCCTCGTGTGGAATATGGTGAACTAATCAGCAAATTAAATGTTAATCACTTCTATGAAATTGGCTATGCAAATGACCTGACATTACTGATTTCGGAAAAGATAGCAAGCATGGTGTGTCACCTGATAAAAAGTCTATCTCCATATAGTGGACAGTTGGTGCAAGGGAGACTACTTAACCGTTAACCTAAATAAAACTATTCTAGTAGTGTTCATACAAAAATGAATGCTGAATAACTATCGCCTGTAATGTATTTTCAGCACAAAGCTCCAGTTATCCTCTGAGGTTAAAATATAGTTCTTACCTTGGACAGAAAACTATTTGGAATACATATACACCATAATATGATGTATATATATATATATATATATATATATATATATATATATATATATATATATATATATATATATATATATATGTATATATATGTGTGTGTATATTTGTGTGTGTGTGTGTGTGTACGCGTGTGTGTGTGTGCGTATGTGTATTTTTTTTTATTTTTTTGTATATTATGTTGTAGGGCATGCATATTTGGGCAATCCATCATGAGTGCGTCTGAGGATCCTCTTTCGCCTACATCAGAAGTGGGATAAAGTTCCTCTTATCGCCCATATATTTTTACGTAATGTGATGAAGGCGTGGTGCTATGCCACTCGCTCTTGAATGGAAGTATGCTGTCGGCGTGGGAGGCTGCGGACGGATTATTTACCGCCACTGCCGGCCGACATTTGATGCGTGAGGCAAGTTGTCAAGCTTTGGTTTAGTTTTATTACCACGCATCTTAAATTTAAGAAATTAAATTTTAATTAAATTAAATAATTTATAAGTATTTTCAGTGTCTTTATGGAATAAAGGTGACAAACAAACACACAGTCCACCCGATGGTAAGTGAATGCTGTGGCTCGTAGATATATATCAAAATGCAGATGTGTTATCACCCCTAAGGAATAAGATGGAACGCCTCGTTTCCAGTAAATAAAGTTTCCAATTCTCTACACTCATAATACGAAACACATGTATTGTCAAAGATAAGAAATAATTTGCCGTTGAACTTCTTTGATGTAATGAGTGTATTATAAATATGTTTCGGTCCACTTGTAACCTTCAGAAGTCTAAACGGCTGGACGGGTTTTAAAGTGCGAGGTTAACGATAGCAATCCCTTTTTAGAGTATCATAGCTTATACTAGATAACTACAAATGTAATATCGGGTATATCAGGAATGAAAATCTTTATTAATAACAATTTGAAACATGATTAAAACTACTTTTACGGATTTTATCGCGTTTATTTTTTACTTTTTATTTTTAATTCCCGACGTTTCGGGCGCTTTCCAGCACCCATGGTCACGGGGGACTGAGATGACTGACGTCCCGATGTCATTGTTAAACCCGGAGTACCTTCAGCTTTTTTAATTATTGTTTATGGTCCGATCTATGCAAAATGAACTGACTATGTCCTGGGGTCTTGCAGTGGTATGCTTGGGTTTAGTTTTAATTTTATTGATTATAGGATCCCAAGCAGGTGGTAGTACCCAGCCTCCTTCTCTATTGAAATTAGGATGTTTTTTAATTTCAATAGCCTCACGTATCATCCTTGGTAGGAATCGGTGTTCTTTCGCGAGGATTTGTGGTCTATCAAATCTGATGTAATGGTTGGGGCCGTCTAGGATATGATCACAAACTGCAGACTTCCCGGAACGTTGATGCTTCACATCAGCTATATGTTCTTTTACGCGGGTCCTAATTGATCTTTTGGTTTGTCCTATATAAGAGAGACCACATTCACAATCAAGCTTGTACACTCCTGCATCTTGTAGAGGAATATGACACTTGACGGATGGTAGGTACTGAATAATCTTCTTTGGCGGCTTGTAGAATGTTCTAATAGAAGCTCGCTTCAAGATATAGCCAATCTTGTCTGTGACACCTCTGACATATGGTAGTACAGCAGGCACACGCTCGACTGTGGCCGGCTTCACTCGGTCACTGTGACGTAGGCGCGGGACCCGAAGCTTGTTGTCGTGCAGAACTTGCTTGACGTGCTGAGCTCGGCGGCCAGGTGTTTGCTGTCACAGATCCCTCGTGCTCTCTGTAACAAAGATTTGCCCACGGTAGCTAACTGTGAAGGATGGTGGTGAGATTCACCGTTTAAATATCGGTTTGTATGGGTCTTTTTCCTATACACAGTGTGACCAATGGTGTTTTAATCATGTGCAATGTTCGCGTAAATATAAGAAATCATTAAACAATTTGAAACGTTATGACGAATATACAGTAAGCTCATTCTGCGTATATCGGACCAAAATTAGTATTTAAAAGCTTGAGGTGCTCGGGTTAACCTAGGTATTAAGCCGAAAATCAAACTTAGGGAATTAAAAATAAGAAAAATTAAACGTTATGAACGTAAAAATGATTTTATTCAATGACATGACGAAGTTACCGTGTTTTGACTAAGTAACATTAACTCTTACTCCTGTTACCCACACTACATTTAATAAGTATTTAAGTTTTCGTGGCAGACCCATACTGCAGCAATCGTGGTAGTATAGTTGTAGCACGAATGGGTCGGCTCGATCAGGTAAGGACCACGCTCTCACAGAATACCAGCGTAAAATAGCAGCTTAACGCTGCTGTGTTTTGTATGGTGAGTGTAGAGAACCAGAGAACCTTTTTACTGGAAAGGAGGCATTACATCTTAGTCCTCACGGGTGACGTATTTGTATTTGATTCGTAATCGAGGATAGATGTAGATGTCTATGGGCCACAGCAACCACTTACCATCAGGTGGACTGTGTGCTCGTTTGTCACCTTTCTCTTATATAAAAAAGTATCCCAGAGGGTTAGACTACGTTCTTCCATTTGGCACTATCCTGATACAACACTCCCATCTACTTTGACAAAATATGCATTTTAAAATAAAGTAACAATACATTTTATTGTGAGAGAAGTTTGGCGCTAGTCATTAATCAAGACTCCTCGCAGCACCTGCTCCTAAGGGACTGTTTTCCCACCCACCACCCATTTTCTCTCCACCTGCTTCTAAAGGATTGTTTTCCCGCCTAGCACCCATTTTGCTCTCAAGCGTTTGTCTATTTATCTTAAATCTCATTGTTTTAAACGTTTAGTCATTCATAGAACAAAGAAACGAACTACCTATGCTCTTTCTCTTCTTGTATATTTATAGTAGTAAGCGACACGCAATCGACCTGACGGTAAATGGATGTTGTGGAACGTTGACACGTACCATCTATTATGAATCAAAATACAAATGTTTTCTCGTCTCTGAGATATAAGATGAATGCCTCGTTACTAAGAAAAAGTGTATCCTATTTCCATCACCCACCGTAAGAAAATGCAGCAGAGTTTTGTTATTTTACGCTGTTATTCTGTGCCAACGTGGTTCTTTACCGGTCTTTACACACTCTCTTCAGCTTTTACTACATTTAAAGCTTTATTAAAAGTACACTGCTGAACTATGACCTTTCCCATAGATTTCTACAATATACGACCTTGCGTCACCTGTATTCATCGCTTCCTGCATGTTTCATCACGTCGTCACTCCATCTAGTGGAAGGTCGCCCAACGCTGCGATTGCCAGTACGAGGCTGCACTCAAGAATCTTTCTTTCCCATTAACTGGCAGTTCATCGTGCTTAATGACCGGTCCAATACCACTTCAGCTTACTGATCTGTTAGCTTGTCAATTAATTTTGATCTTCTGCACATATCCCCATTGTGGGTCTACCCCGAAAACTTTTCGAGCATAGCCCTTTCCATCGCATGCTGAGTGACTTTTTGGCTTCTCTGTACGGCCATCAGTGAAGGACCATGTGACCCGTAATCATGATGCTATAAAGCACCCAAAACTTCGGAAGTTAAAAAGTTAAAATTAATCGCGTTAAAATCCTTAAAATTATTTACACGATATAATGTGTAGGACTCGCGTAAACATGAGCAATCATTTTAGGACAAACTTCAGCTTGCGACACGCACTGGTTGTATAATTTCGTCTTAAAGTTCTGAAGAATATCGGACAAGATGATATCTTGCAGTTGCCAGAAAGCAGCATAGCTGAGGTGGATTCGTCAGTTTACCTATCTCTCGGAATACCGGCTTAAAATAGTAGCTTAATGCTACTGTGTTTCATATGGTGAGTGTAGAGAACTGGAGACTCCTTTTACTGGAAACGCGGCATGCCATCTTAGTCCTCACGGGTGACAACGCATCTGCATTTTGATTCGTAATCTATGATAGATGTAGATGTCTATGGGCTACAGCAACCACTTACCATCAGGTGGATTGTGAGCTCGCTTGTCAACCTATCTTATAAAAATAATTCGCAATCAACAATAAAAACGCAGATGCGTAATCACGCCGGAAGACCAAGATGAAATGCCTTTTTTTCCAGTAAAAGGGTTCTCCAGCTCTCTACACGCACCATGTGTACCACAGTACACATTAAGCTGCTATTTTACGTTAATATTCCATGTGGTTCTCCAGAAATTCTGCTATAAAGACTGTAACGTGACTGCCATGTAAAATATATCCGTGTGAATAGACGGGACCCCGCTGACAACAATCAACACATAAAATTGCAAAGGTTTCTATAAATCAAAAATCTATCCATAAATTTCTCTATTCAGAAGAAGATTGAAAAGAGGAGGTTTTCCTATAAATATGGGATAAAATTTATGATATCGGGGTTATTGGAAGCTGCCTCACGATCCGGTGTGTCGGAAATTTGTTCATTTTCATTCTTCGTGGTTTTAATGGAAATACGTAAACGTTGGCATTTACTTATTTATAACAGTGCTATTTATATATTGATTTAAAAGTCACGCAAAAATAAGCAATTGAATTTTATTTAAATAAAATACAAAAATACTAAAACAAAAACTTATATTATCATTCATTCTTAGTCCCGGTGATTTCGTGCCAAGAACACTGGTCACGTTCCTTGTTTAATGGCTATACATAGCCTTCGCGCGAGGATGAACCAGCCCTCTTATCACCAGCAACGATGACCAGTCACGGATACAGTTCCTTTAGAAACTTTTCGACACGTGGATACCGATGAAGGACTGTATGATAAATTAATTTTTTAGTTTTATTTATTTTTATGATAATTTTTCAATGATGTATATATAAATAGAATACAAATAATTTTTTCTCATCTGATACTGGAACCATTTCAAATTTACACAAACATTTTGACATCAAAATTGGTAAAGTAACATTAGAAATATCTATTTACATATTTGTCGTCATTACCATCAGTCCGCAAAAGTCTACACGGCTGGATATGCACATCTTCTCTTTGTAGTAAGGATTTACTTTAATCGCCACGATTGGCAGACGGATTGAGGATCGCAGGTGCAGACGTCTCGCACTTTTGACTTGGCTGCCCGTCATCGATGTATGTATTCTTGGTTCTTGGTTACGCCGGGTGTAAACTTTATTGAATACCGTCATCTATAGGAAGCCGTAAGATTTTCTGTCACTTGCCATAGTTGTCTCTTACGGCACCCAAAGGACGGTATAGGATGATGGATTATTTTATTTCTTTTATGTGCTTACGCTACTTCCATTCCATCTGCCACAGGCTATTAAAGTCCACCGCTGAACACCTAGATTGCCTCATTAGCGTATTGCCATAGTTGCCACGATTGCAAGAGGGTGGCAACCGCAGTTTTTTACCTAAGGGTTTAATGCAGCGAACGTCATTTTTCAAAGATCTATTCTTTTTTATTACCTATATTCACAAATAAATAAGTTTGTATTTCAATTTAAAAAAACTGTCAGTGGTAAGACTTACCTAGTAGGACCTTAGTGAGTAATAAGTGACTGAACAAGTAATGTATATGTATACTCTAAAAAATAATAATATTTTTTTAAATATTTCTAATCGCTGCCTTTACCTTTTTATTCAATGCCCCAATGCCTTACAAATTTATTTTTTAATTTTTCAAGACATTACTTCACTATTTTCCTTAACGCCCTGAACGCGTGATAAATGAGTACCTAAAACTTCAATTAACAATTTCATTGGTGCCGGCGAGAATCAAACCAGGGTTTCCCGTGTATTATGATATTAACGGCGGCACTTGGCCCCTAAGCCTTCGCTTCAATGTATATAAAATATAAATATGAGAAAAATGTAATGTTATGATATAAAGTACAGTACGGGTGACGCAGTTGCATAGTACTGCGTAACGTCACACCTATGTAAAAAAACAAAACCTGTGCAAATCCTTACGTAGGAAAATGACACACACGTTCCCTACATATAAAACTTCTGCTTCGTCACACTTAGGAACAAACGCTAGTTCCCACCGTCACACCGGCAGAAAGCTTTAAACTTTAAGATTTCTTGTACAAAGTGTTTGAATAATTGCCCGTGGATATTAATGTTGGAATTATTTTTAGCTAAGTGCAAATACAAGAAGTACCGTTAGTTACCGATTTCACACCTGTTCATCTTTAAGTTATCAAATTATGAAACTCGTCACAAAACAGGTGCTCGAAAATTATTACGCAAGTTTTATTGTTCACAATATTTGAACAATAAAACATATTTATATATTTATTAGCAGAGCATTATTTCAGGCTTAATTTTGCAAATGAAGGACCCATTCAAGCACCAAGGACCCAAGCAAGTATCGATCCTGGGTTCATCATAATCATCATTACAACCCTTCACAAGTCTACTACTGAACATACGCCTTCCCCAAGGTATGCCACAACCACGGTCCTGAGCCATCTGCACCCATCGAGTTCCTGCGTGTTTTACCAGGACATTAATATATTTAGTAGGGGCCCCACACCCCGCCTACCTGTATGAAGCTGCCACCTGAAAACCTTCCTTCCTCACCGGTAGTCAGTTCTTTGAGCTCTATAGTCACCCCATTGTCACTTCAGCTTACTAATCCGTTCGACTATGTTGTTTTCTCTGGTTCTAATGCGGATATCCTCATTTCTAAGTTTATCACGCAGAGAAACCCCGAGCATAGCCCTCTCCACAGCTCGTTGAGCGACCTTAAGCTTCCTCCTACGGTCAGCAATGAAATATCTCGTATCAGAACCATAAGTCATGACTGGCAACACGCATTGTTGAGTGTACAATCTTGTTTTCAAGTTTTGAGGTATGTCTGACGAGAAGATGTATCGTAATGTCCCGAACGCTGTCCAGCCGAGTTGAATCCGTCGATTTACTTCTCAGTCGAAGTTGGATTTATTAAGTCGCACTATTTGTCCCAGGTAAACATACTCGTCAACAACTTCGGGAATAGCGTTCCCAACACCGACATAGGTGTGATATGGACATTACACATGATCTTTGTTTTGTAACTGTTCCTTTTAAGACCTATCCGTTGGAAGATAATATTGAAGACAATCAGTATAGTGCTTATATCCTCCAGCGATTCTGCCAATAGGAATATGTGGTCAGCCAATCCAAGATGAGCGGTGTACTCGCCATTAATATTAATATCGTATTCTTTCCAGTCCAGTAGCTTGAAAACTTGGTAGATTATACTACTATATTCTTCTGTAAAATTTGTCGGGGGTATATATGTGATCTATGATGCAAAAGGCTTTCGGGGAACTGGTTTGTATTTGGAAGGCTGGAAGTTGTCGAGTGTGCGTGTGAGACGATTCGAAATGACTCTCAAAAACAGCACGTGATGACGCTCAGTAGGGAAATCGGTCAGTAGTTCTTTAAGAGAGCAATGTCACCTTTCTTGAAGAACAAGACCATCGCACTTCTGCTCTACGCCTCCGGAGTAGTTCCACCATGGAGGGCGGAGTTCTCTTAAAGAGCTCCTGAGTGACCTCAAGTAGCAGTTTTCCACCCGCTTTCAGAAGCGAGAAGCAGAAAGACCTTGAAATTTTTAAGGTGCTGGAGAGCCATTCTAATCTTGATTACACTGACATCCTGGATATCATTTACTCTTGGATAGTAACTCACACTTGCATGTGGCTGCAACTATGACGAGTACAGCGACCCATAGAACCTCTCAATCTTATTCAAAATATTAGGTGTTCCGGAAACGACGCTGCCACACTCAATCTTCAGCTTTGATAGTTGGTTCTTTCTGGCACACAGATCTCTGGGAAATACTTTGGAGCCTCGGTTCCATTCAATGGCTTCTTCAATACGAGCTGTATCAAACTAGCGTAAGTCTCGCCAAATGTACTGTCTGTCTGTCCAGTTACCAGTATGCTGTCAAATCAGCTGAAGACTGCAGCTTTATTTCACATTCACGTCCACATACACAACACAACAGCCATGAGATTAAATGTGTGATCGCATGTTTTTGTGTTTTTCTGCGGCGGATCTTACAGAACTTAGCTCCGATTGCATGCACTGTTTCCACGAGCTTATGATTCATATCTTCCACTGCATTGCAGTCTTCTAGGCACTGAGAATGGTTTTGTAACCCGAGTTGAAAGGTTTCGGAAGTTTTGATTAGATCACGAGAGGGACGGAGCATTGACTTGTTTCGACATTACCTCTCCAACTCAACATTTTGGGTTAGTGTGCCTCTCAACATTGGGTGATTGCTGCCATTTTTCACCGTCGCGATCACTAAGATATCACTGAATTGTTGCAGTCTTGTCGTTATAATGCAGTAAATCTCATTTTTTGTCAAACCGTCGGAAAAAATAGTTCCACTTCTGGAAAAAATAGTTCATCATAAGGATTATCTCTTTTTCCGAGAATTTGAATCCGTTGTCCTTTCTCGAATTTGCCTATCTTTAGTTCACCGTTCTTTCTTGTGCCTAATTTTGCATTGAAGTCTCCTATTGACACCGTATAGTGGGTTTTGGGGGAATGCATAGCTCATGAGATATCCTCATAAAGTTCCTCCACCTCCTCAGAAGTTAGTGCTAAAGCCATTCCGTATGACCTTCAACGAATGCCGTTTGGTAATTCTGAATATAAGGTACTCTCGCTCGAACTCTCGTCGACCAATTTTCATAACGTTGTTAACGAGAGACTTACGAGAGTGTAGGATAAATCCAACACCTCGTTGGGACAGATGGTCACTTTTCTGTTTCCACCGTCTCTCTTCGGACCACAGATAATCCTACAATATCCCAGCGCAACTTCTGTTTGTTTTTCAGTATATAGGATTTTCTCGTCCGTCCTCAGTGCGTTATAATATAACTCTTATGAACTCTTATGAACATATTATGTTGCCAGGTCGCCATCTTAGGTGGTAGCCGATTCACCATCGGAGATTCTTACACCCTGGCCCACTGTAGTCAAGAATAACGAGGACGCCTGGGACTGCGGGTCATCCCTTTGTAACTCTCGCCACGGGATTTATGTTACCATAGCTGCCACGTTGGCGAGCGAGTTGGCAAGTTGCTGCTGCCCATCTCCTGCCTTAGTTTTCTTGCGACACCAGAGGGAAGGTATGACGTAGTGGATATTCTTACAATTATACTAAATGAGATGGATTTCTATTTTTAGTTAAAGTTAATGATCTCCAGTATTTGGTGCTAAAAGTTGTCCAATCTGGTTTGTTATATGTTTAGACTCCAAGACTGAGATATTTTTGGCATTTTCCATAGTCAACTCTAATGTCACCTACAAAACGAGATGTTGAAGCCATGCCACCACATGCCATTAATATTTATACGTAGTAGAGCCACGCTGCAGCTATGTTATGGTTGTAGCACGAATGCAGGACCACGCTTCCACATAATACCAGCGTAAAATAGCAATTTAATACTGCTGTGTTTTATATGGTGAGTGCAGAGATTCGGAGACACAGTTTTACTGGAAACGAGGCATTCGATCTTAGTCCTCAGGGGTGACAACGCTTGTCTATGGGCCACAACATCCATTTACCATCAAGTGGGCTGTGTGCTCCTTTGTCACCCTTATTCTATAAAAAAAATCATACAAAACAAAATCATAAATTTGGAAGCAACTTTGTTTGGATGTTTGTCAATCACCCTTGATCCGCTGGAAGTATTATATTCTTGTCTTATAAAATTTTGGCATAGAAATATTGTGGTACAGAACATATTTTTTTCATTTAGCGAGAAAACGTTACCACGGGGAGTATCAAAAAGAACTAAAAACTTAAATATAGTTTTAATATTCAAGTTTTCAGTTTTTTTTATTACAGTTTTTTAATATTGTTTAAAATAAATCAATGTTAAAAATATATGTATTTCACTATTATATTTAAAAAAATAATATATGTTTCAAAGTCAAAATAGAATAAACAAAAACAAATATATTTTCCGTAAATAGAATAGTTTAAATAACTTCAGTCAGTTCGCTAATGGTTTAATTGCATGTTCATGTTCAGCTGTCTAGTGATTTCGTTGTTTGTATATAAAGAATATATTATATTTAAAGTTACGTCTAGATAACACCTCTCTGTTGTTTTGTTTATAATATTCTAGCACACATTACATTACATTACTAGGGATCCGCCCCCGCACCAGTGATTTCTGGTCCCCGATAACAGCGCCACCTGCAATGATCAATTAAGTTTTTAAAACATTCAGGAACCCACTCAAATACACGCAAAAATTCTACAGATTAATTTCATTATTCATTATAGCCAGCACCATAATTATTTTTTTTAATTTCATTATTATGCCCCCGCAATCCCCTTCGTGAGTGGAATTTCGTAAAATTCGTACTCAGTTGAATTTAAGACGACGAAAATAATATTTTCGCTAAATTTAATACCTGTAGATTAAAAGTTTATTAACGCACCCGCACTGCCCTGATGGAATTTCATAAAATCTGTCCTTGGTAATAAATTAACTTTCCAAAAAGATATAAGAAGAATCCATAGTTTAAAATGTGATTTTTATTAATTAACGCTCCCGAAAACCCCCTTGCTGGTGAAACTTCGTAAAATTAAATTATTCAGCATATATATATATATATATATATATATATATATATATATATATATATATATATATATATATATTTACTCAGCGAAAAGAACATTTCTACCAAATTTCAAGCCTCTAGGCCTTATGGCTCCAGAGATATCGTAATGCGTCTGCTGAACTGAATATTGGTTAAAATATTATAACTATAATATATTTAATTTCAGTGAATATCATGTGGTCAGTTGCGTTAAGAGAAAAAAAATTACGCGGTGGCTCCTTAATATTAGCTAATAATTAATTATAAGTAAAGAATCCCTACGGGATATTGTGAACCTCTCTGTTGAGCTAACTGTAGAAATGGCATGATTTGAGCTCGAGCACCACATTGCTGTCAGTGTTTAGTACTCCAACTTGCTATTATTTTCAATGCTAGTATTGAATCTGGTGTGTTTCCTGATTTAATAAAATATAGTTCAGTTATACCTTTATTTAAATCTGGCAGTACATTGGACCCCACTAATTTTTGACTTATTTCTGTACTGCCAACGCTCAGTAATTTTTTTGAAAAAAAAATTGTAGATCAGTTGTTATTTTAATTTAAATCAATTGCTCCATAAAAATCAGATTGGTTTTATCAGGGGTCACTCGACAACTGATGACAGTGTTGAGCTAATCACATACATATTTTCTGTGCATGGGAGAATTCAGAAGATGCTTTGGGTGTATTTTGCGATTTTTACAAGGGTTTCTGCTGTATTCACCATTAGACATTAATCATAAAACTACATCATTATGGTTTAAAAAACCTAGCGCTTTAACTGATTACGTCATATCTAAATAATAGAACGCAAACAGTTGTCATTAATGGGAGCAGTTCTTCTGGATCGGTATCTATGGGTGTTCCTCAGGGCTCAATTCTTGGCCCCTTTCTGTTCTTATTTATTTATTTTTATTTATTTATTTATTTTTATTTTCATATGCAGTAAGAAGTATAAAAATTAATGAGTTTTACCATACACCCCAAGCCGTCGATATACATCAGTGACTCCCAAACTGGTCTATATCGACCCCTAGGGGTCTATGACAACCTGCAAGGGGACTACGTCAGCGAAAAAAATTTGGGGGTCCATGAAATGAAAATGGGGGTCCACGATAGTGGATCTCCACACATACACTGATAGTACCTATTTACTTACATAATACTATCTTATAATATCAAAACATATACATTATTTATAAAAGTACCTACTCGTATGAAGTAAAAAATTTATTATATATGTTTATAAAATTGTATAAGTTGTAAGATGTTGGTATTCGCTTTGTGGTCGCGATACATTTTGAACTTGTCATGAAACACACATGAAAAACCTGAGAGTCGCAGTCTCAGAGCTTTGCTACCTTGCACTGACTTGTTCAATTTGTCACTTTATAAATACGAATGTGGGATTTTTGACGTTTATTCGTTTCCTGAATCTTGAAAAGGAAAGTGAAGTGAAGTGGAAACAGATAGTATCACACAAATTATAGTGAGTTAGTGTTATTTTGTTCGAGAGTGCTGGAGAAAAGTAAGTACATTATTTTATATTAAATTTTAGTTTTGTACTAGTAGTTAGCAAAGATAGATAAATTACTAATTTTTTAATTAATATTCAATCATGGAAAATTACACGAGTACTCCTCAATAGTTTCTTTTTGAAAGTTTTATCAATCGGTATTATAATTATAGTGTAATCTCCGTAATTCGAGCTAATTGTTGCGAGAAGATGTCTGAATTATGGAATGTTTTCGGAAAAATCGAAAAATATTTTAATATACAGCTGCTGGATTTTCTGTCTTATTTAAATAATTTATTTTTGTGATGACTGATGCCATGTCCGAATCTAAAAAGAAATGTAGACAGTACAGTGTCGATTATTTGAAATTTGGCTTCATTCTATCATTGCCGGACAAACAATTGCCTATGTGCCTTTTATGCAACAAGTTTTGGGCAATGACGCTATGAAACCATCTAAACTGCAAGATCATCTGAGAAGATGCCACCCCAATAACTCAAAGATAAACTTCAGAAGAGACCTACACTGGACAGAATGTTCGCTTCGACGTCACAAAGAAATGATGATGGTTTGCGGGCGTCTTACAATATCTCGTTTCTTATAGCAAAATCCGGAAAACCGCATACTATCGGAGAGAAATTAATTTTGCCAGCCGTTGAAGAGGTTTTAAAAACTGTTTTACACAAAACTGCATCTGATATCATTAAAAGAATTCCCTTAAGCAACAATACTGTTGAAAGACGTATTGATGAAATGAGTTCTGATATTGAAAGCTTCTTATGTAATTATTTGCAAACGACCCATTTCTCTATACAACTGGACGAGTCAACTTTACCTGATAATGCAGCATTATTATTGGCATATGTTCGTTTTATTATGAATCAAGAAATCTACGAAGAACAGCTCTTCGCAAGAACTTTGATAACCGACACTAAAGGTGAATCAATATTTAATATTCTGAAGGATTACTTCATTGAAAAAGCAATTCCTTTATCAAATATAGTATCAGTAGCTACAGATGGAGCACCTGCCATGGTTGGACGTTATCGTGGATTTATAAGCTATTTAAAACAAAATGTGTCAGGGGTGCAATATATTGCGTCATCCATCGACAACATTTAGTTGCTAAAAATTTGAGTATTAGATTGCATGAATCACTTCATTTAGTCATTGATGCAGTAAACCGAATCCGAAGCAACGCGTTGAATACGCGGTTATTTGCGTAGTTGTGTGAAGAAAATGACGAACACTTTCATCAATTACTGCTTCACACTGAAGTACGCTGGCTGTCGAAAGGCTTATGTTTGACAAGATTTTTTCCACTTTTTGAGACTATTTTAGAATTTCTGGATACTAAAGATAACATTTTAAAAGAAAATTTAATGAAGAGGAAAACAGACATCGCCTATTTAACAGATTTGTTTACAAAATTTAATATGGTTAATTTGCAATTACAAGGCGACAGTTTAAATTTGATTAAAACAAAGTCCATCTTATCAGCGTTTCTTGCCAGAGTTAAACTAATGAAGCAAAATATTGGACGGGGCGAATTTTCTCAGTTCCCCAATTTGTCACAGACAAGCTGCCAGGAGGACGACGTTTCAACTTACGTTCAACATTTAAATGCCCTCTATTCAGATTTTGAATCTAGGTTTGAGGATATTTTGACTATGGTAATACCACTGTGGATAATTAATCCATATGGTGACATAGAAGACACGAATGTCATAATACAAGAGGAACTAACTGAACTAAGTACAAACGAAGAACTTAAGGTTCGGATATCAGCAATTCTGGCTGCAAAACAACATACCCGTTACTTATCCCGTATTATGGAATATAGCGAGGAAATTTTTTAATTTCCTTTCCATCATCATACCTAGTGGAAAGGAGGTTCAGCGCTGTTATCAATCTCCTAACCAAAAAAAGATACAGACTGGACATCATTAGTCGAGGAAATTTAAGATTAACCCTTACAAAATTGACGCCAAATGTTGATAATTTATTATTAAAGCATCAGGTTCAATCTTCTCACTAAAAATATTGACTTATTGCTTATGTTATTATATTTATAGTTTATTTTATGTTTATTTAATGCTACGTATATTTTACATAACAGATACAAAATTTTATTTTGAGTAGTTTTAATTTATATTCAATTAATAAATGTATAAATTAACATGTGTTTTTACTTTAAGTTTTTAACACTAAACTTTACTACAGTTAAAAATTTACAGGAAATCAATATCAGGTAAGTAGGGGGTCTACCCAACACGGAAAAACATGGCAAGGGGTCTACGGCACAAAAAAGTTTGGGGAACTCTGATAAACATTAATAAAGACTAAGACTATTTATAACATATTTGCTACACACTTCATACATGCATACTTAAATAACAATCACAAGACAGCTACACATTTTGTAAACACAATGAAGGTATATTACTAGATAAGGTTATGTAAAAACCTTTTGTGGACGTTCATATGCAGCACTGTCTTCATTTTTTGCTACTTTTTATTCTACAGAATGTTTTTTAGAATTACGTTTATAACAGGTATGGTATAAAGTGTGGTTTGTGATTATTATTATATAGTGTTATTAGTTTATATTTATTATGTATATATTTATGTATTTGTTTTGAATGTGGATAATTTTGTTTTCATATTCTATTTATTAATATTTTAGTGTTTATAATATTATGTATATGCTTACATGAATTTATTAATTGCTATTATGTAGATAGATATAATTATGTTCTAATGTATAAGTTGATGTATATTATTGTGTAAGTAATGTTTAAAAATTATAATGTATGTTATGTGTAGTTTTTGTTAATTATTTGTAGAAAATATTGTTTCAAGGTGTTTTTTTAGATTTTTATATGTTATTTTTTCGCTAACAGCATTAGGTATAAGGTTAATTAGGTAAAGTATTATGTAATTTAATCGTCTTTTACCATTCAGGTTATTATAAGAAGGTAGTTGTAGTCTGATGTTATCTTTCCTACGGATTGAATAATTTTTGTGTAGTTTTTGTAGATTTTTAGTAAAATAATATTGGATAAAAGAGATAGTTCTACTTTTTCATGAATTGGTAATATTTTACAAAATGTAAATCTACCTCAAACGGTTCAGTTTAAATTCAATTGTTTAATATAAAAATATAACATTTAAAAATAGTTAATAATAATATATATATATATATATATATATATATATATATATATATATATATCCAATAATTAAAGCCTAGTATAACGCTAGACATTACTTGAAATAAAGTATTATGAGAAACAAAATTTGATAAACAAATAAATGATTTCGCAAAATGCATAAAATCGTAATTTTCCCCGCCACGTCCGTCTGTAACCATGTTCACATTAACCTCATAAATTGTTATAGGGATTTCACTCAGTTTTCACTAATAGGCAGACTGATTTACAAGAAAGTATAATATTGTTGCAAGCCATAATTAATAGCAATTTTGGTAATTCAATCGGCCGTTTTTATGGTCACGACCCTGCGCGTAGCAATACATAATTCTTCTGTATGTCTATTTGTCACTAAGCCCTTCCTAAACAGCTGGACCGATTTTGGTGAAATTTTTGGTTGTGTGTGTGTGGTGTGTGTGTGTGTGTGTGTGTGTGTGTGTGTGTTACCCGTGCGATGTCCGGTTCCATCAATCGTCGCTAGTCGCTAGTTTACTGAAAAAAACTTCTGCTAAGAAATCTATTGGTTGGTCTCTGACGCAAAGCAATAGTATTTTCACAGCTTTGTTTCTATTTGAAAAGTAAAAAAACCATAACACAACCTGTCATTGATGCTTTCATCTGAGTTCGATTCCCACCGACAATGAAGTTATTGTGTTGCAAATTTTAAGTGCTGATTAATCTATACCTAAGATATAAGTTTTATTTAGTTTAGGCACCATTTTTATAACCATAATAGTATTGTTTCAGATGTAAGCATATATTCATTCTTGCTCTCTTTAATGTTTATTGTTTTTGGTGATAAATAAATAATAAATGAATAAACTACGTGATCGGCAAAGGAAAATGTGAGATATAACCAGAGCAAATAGAAATAACTGGGATCGGAGGGAAATCTTAATAAATTATTTATAAAGGCTTCTTTTGTGCAAAGTTAAAAGCGTCTGATGACGTCTTACAAGAGCGATTTAGACTTATGTCGGTGCGCTTACAAAATATTTATGAGCACTGTCGGTTCAGTTATTCATGCAGCAAGGTTTGTATTGGTTTGTTTGTTTTTATAAACGTAATTCCAAAGAAAAATGTTTATTGTATCGCGAGGCATTATATATATTGGACATAATGATACTAGATTAGGAACCGTTACTTCTAGACATAATAAAGTCCAGAAGTAATGGTTCCACGTTAACACTTGTCACGCTTATGTGCGAGATTCGAAGCCACGACCCTATACCCTACAGAAAGCAAACGATTAGTCACTGTGTTACTAAGTTTTAAATGTTTGTATTAAATGTAATCTAGTTTAAATTGAAATAAATTTACATCATAATATTATTATAAAGTTTTTAGCGCATTGCTTATCATAGGATTTTCCAAGAATATCATATTCCTAGCTCATTTAAACTTATATTCTATAGATTTTGGGTTACAAACGAGTTCACAGTCCAACTAATTATAAGTTGATGTTATAGCCCATGGATACTAACATTTATCTTCGATCAAGAATTAAAATGTGGATGCGCTGTGACCCCTGAGGACTACGATAAAAGTCCTCGTTTCCAGTAAAATTATCTTCAGTTCTCTACACTCAACACACTAAACACAGCAGAATTAAGCTGCAAATATACGCTGGTAATCTGTAAAAGCGTGGTACACTCGGTCGAGAAGTCACATTTATCCTATAACAATAATATACTTGCAGCGTGGCTTTACCACGTACATATAAATATTTGAAGGATAAATTTTCTACCCCTCTGGCTGAAATGAAAATTGAAATTTTTGGGATATGGAAAATTTTAGATTTGTCCAGTGTTTATATATAACGTATGACATATAATGATAATGACTATCATTAATCGTTGGACATGAGTGCGTAAATATGTAATGGAGCGACATAGGTTTTCCGTTCCGTGCCAAATGGAGGTCCGTAGTCTCCGCCTATTGGGGACGACATATTCCTCCTAATATCCAATATTCGAAAGTAAAATTGAATTTAAATGACAAAACACAAATATGTTTCATCTTGTATTAAAATCATAACACATCTGCCAATATATCCAGTCCAAAGAGATTTAAATATGTAATAACTATAGAGCGGACATTGGGAACATTTGCATACAAAAACTGTGAGCACGTGTGTGTGTTAAACTTTCTAGCGAAAAATAGCAATACTACGCTGAACATTTATTTGGAAAACATTTTAGCTATTTTCCATTAGGACGCTTCTAAATATAAGATTAAAATCGGTTTTAGGCACGTCGTCAATTACTAACATATTTGTAAATAAATAGTGACGTTACTAGATAACAGAGGGCACTTATTACAATATTTTTTCTTTCTTCTAGAACAATCCACCAGAATTTAAAGATTATTTGGTAAATATACATTATTCTTAGGATAATAAACTGAAATCATGTTCATTTTTTGCTCCATATAGTGACTTACTTGCTTACTTACACGTTAGCTTAGTGCACAACCGTGCATATTTTCTTTAAAAATATTTTTAATTAATGAAACGAATGCGTCTTGACCTATCGATGATGTCACTTAGACTAAATGACAAAAATCGGAGATATATCCAATAGGACAAAAGTTACAGACGACAATTTTGTTGCTGATGTCCGGTCTGTTACTAGTACATACTTAAATGTCTTTGATCCAGTCAAACCATTAACCACTGCCAACTCAAATTATATCATGGCACAACGACATACGATACTTTCTCAAGTAATGAGAAAACCTAAACGAAATAATGTAATAGAATAAAGACGGTGAAATTGTACACATATGTCTGATTCCGCTTTCTGAGCACTCGCTCTGGAAAGCGCAGCGTCTGCGAACAAAGATACTGAAACGGAAACGTCACGTACCGTCAGCTGTTTTCCCATTGGGCACGAACACAATTACATTCAGTGAAACTTTTGTCGAGCATATTATACTCGTAGTTCATGTGACACAAAACTGCGATAAAATGCATTAAATAAAAATAAAAGCTGGGATGTAAAATAATTTAATGCATATTGAGAAAATAATAAATATTTATTTCATGGCATCCACATGGGTGAAATTTAGATATATGTTATTAGAAATTATATTTAATTACATAGAAAACAATTGCCAAAAAAGTTGCATCAAATGTAAAGTACATTTTTTTAAATAATATTTAGAAAATAACAAAGAATATATACCAACAAAAGGCAAATGTCCAGACCGAATTTCGATCACAGCAGTCAGTCTCCATCGACATGACTGCGTGCTATCTCTACGAAGTACCGGATTAAAGTGTCCTAGTGCATGCGCAAGTACAATGGAGGTGAAACACCGCCAATGTCTTGACTCCGGGCTGCTACTGAAAATATTTTAACAGATAATCCAGTAACTGATTTTGGCCCGACCCAGGATACGAACACGGGAGTTTGTGATTTTATCGCGTTTATGACCACTAGACCAACAACGTATTCAGTGGCAAGAATATGACAGTAATGATAATCAAATAGAATATTTTTATAGAATCTTCATAAATACGTATATTAAACATAACAATTACAAGTTTGTGGTGCAATGCTCCAAAAGGTCACCTAGAATATGCGGGCTGTTTTTTTATAGGGTAGGGTGACAAACGAGCACATAGTCCACCTGATGGTAAGTGGTTGCTGTGCCCCATAGAAATCTATCCTCGATAACGAATCAAAATGCAGATGTTGTCACCCATGAGGACTAAGATGAAATGCCTCGTTCCAGTAAAAAGGACCTCCGGTTCTCTACACTCACCATACAAAACTATTTTACGCTGGTGTTTTATAAGAGTGTGGTCCTTCCTCGGTCGAACCGACCCATTCGTGCTATAACTACTACTAATATAACTGTAGCATGGCTGTAATTGGACAAGTCCAATCTTGTCATTATTCTTAGTGGCATCCTTTAAAATTAAAAATAGAATAATCTATTTATATATACATATAATAAAAATATAAATTGCAGATGTCTGTACATTTTATATGTTTCTAACAAAATTGATCGAGAGGGACTAAAAATGAGTAAATGAATACATTTCTATCATTTATACTATATATGAGTAACTGAATACATCTATATATACATATAATAAAATATAAATTGCAGATGTCTGTACATTTTATATGTTTCTAACAAAATTGATCGAGAGGGACTAAAAATGAGTAAATGAATACATTTCTATCATTTATACTATATATGAGTAACTGAATACATCTATATATACATATAATAAAATATAAATTGCAGATGTCTGTACATTTTATATGTTTCTAACAAAATTGATCGAGAGGGACTAAAAATGAGTAAATGAATACATTTCTATCATTTATACTATATATGAGTAACTGAATACATCTATATATACATATAATAAAATATAAATTGCAGATGTCTGTACATTTTATATGTTTCTAACAAAATTGATCGAGAGGGACTAAAAATGAGTAAATGAATACATTTCTATCATTTATACTATATATGAGTAACTGAATACATCTATATATACATATAATAAAATATAAATTGGAGATGTCTGTACATTTTATATCTTTCTAACAAAATTGATGGAGAGGGACTAAAAATGAGTAATAAATACATTCCTATCATTTATACTATATATGAGTAACTGAATACATTTATATATACATATAATAAAAATATAAATTGCAGATATCTGCTTATTTTATATGTTTCTAACAAAATTGATTGAGAGGGACTAAAAATGAGTAACTGAATACATTTCTATCATTTATACTATATATGAGTAAATGAATTCATTTATATATACATATAATAAAATATAAATTGCAGATGTCTGTACATTTTATATGTTTCAAACAAAATTGATTGAGAAAGACTAAAAATGAGTAATGAATACATTTCTATCGTTTTTAGAATTGTCTGTCTGTCTGTTTGTTTGTTAACGTATCACGTATAAAGTACTGATTTATATCAAAATATACGTCAGGAAATTGTGAAGCGTATCTTCGTTTTAAATATAGTCTTTGTTTAATTAAAATCGGTTCATGTTATCAAAATTTATGATTGATATTCTCAAGTATGGGTACGAAATTGTTTAATAAATAAAAAATAAAAATTTGAATGTATATTTTTGTAATTAAATAATGTAAAATACTATTCTATAATGATATAATTGTATCTAAACGCAGTAAACACAAATAATAAAGGTTAAAGTAAATATATATAAAAATATATAAATCCTAATATCTTAGTGAAAAAGTATAACACTTTTGCCCTCACATAAACAAAGTATCAAGTACAAAATATCTATAAACATATTGAACTGCTAATGACTAGGATTAGAAAATTCATATGGTTTTTCAAAATTTTGAGACATCTCGCAACACCATTTATATTAAAATAAGTATATATTTTTTTAGTTTAATCAGTTCTTGTATATTGTATTAGGATATGGGGAAGTGCTACAAAAACAAAGTTTTTAAAGTTAGAAAGAGCTCAGAGATCATTACTGAAGGTTATGAATTATAAACTTTAAAAATTCCCAACACAAGATTTATACACACTGTGTGATCTTCTTACAGTTCGTAAGTTATACATACTAAATATAGTTCTTAAGGTGCACAATTCCCTTGCATATAACCCTGAAATTGAAAATAAAAGGAGGAAAACTAACGTAGCTCCAAGTGATCCGGTTAAAACAGCATTTGCTAGATGGCAACAGGCAAAAGAGTCCTCTTATTTATATAACTACTTCAATAAAGAATTGAATATTTACTCTAAAACAAGTAAAGAATGTAATTCTCATTGAATGGCTCAAATGGAAAGACTATCACACACACACGCGCGCGCACGCACGCACGCACGCACGCACGCACGCACGCACACACACGCACACAAACACGCAAGCACGCACGCACGCACACACACACACACACACAAACACGCACGCACGCACGCACGCACGCACGCACGCACTCAAACACGCAAGCACGCACGCACGCACGCACGCACGCGCGCACGCACGCACGCACGCACACAAACACGCACACACGCACGCACGCACGCATGTACGCACGCATGCACGCACGCACGCACGCACGCACGCTCACAAGCACAAACGCACGCACGCACACACAACACACACACACACACACACACAAACACACACACACACACACACAAACACGCACGCACGCACGCACGCACAAAAACACGCACGCACCCACGCACACACGCACGCACGCACGCACGCACAAACACACACAAACACGCACGCACGCACGCACGCACGTACGCACGCACACAAACACGCACGCACACACGCACGCACGCACGCACACACACGCACGCACGCACGCACGCTCACAAACACGCACGCACGCACGCACACACTACACACACACACACACACACAAACACGCACGCACGCACGCACGCACGCACGCACACACACACATGCACGCGCGTGCACACATCTTCATATTTTTTCATAATTATTTTAGGAAAGGAATATTATGCTATTCTTGTAACTAAAGTATTGTATGTTAATTAAGAAAGAGCGAGTTTTTCCTGTCACACGTATTGTCTGTAAATTTATTGTTACAGAATAAACAATTTTGAATTTGAATTTTGAATTTTGAACTTAACCAATGTCATCGATAGATGGTGTTGTGCAAATGATTTATTAAATTTTAAATAGGTTTGCTTATAATTTTTAAGTGCCGAGTACCTATAATATGGTATATCAAATTTTAAAACAGCTATTAACAATTTATTAAAGCAGGGAATAGAGTGAATGGGGCACTACACTCTATTATGAAGAATGTGTCAAAAAAGGCACATATGGTAATTCATAATGCTGTGTTAGTCCCGACTTTAATGTATGGTATTGAAAGCTGGGTAGCACAAAAGTAGAATGAATGCTGTAGAAATGCGGCTTTAAGGAGTATGCTAGGGTTGAATCTGAATGACAGGGTGAGAAATTGCGTGATAAGAGATAAATGTGGTATGCAAAATGATGTTGTCACCAGGATTAAGAAAGGAATGCTTCGGTGGTTTGGTCATGTAGAAAGAATGAATGAGGAAAGAGTGACAAAGCAAATTTTTGTATGGCAGAGGTGAACGGCAGAGTCGGAAAGGGACGCCCTAGAAAAAAGTTTATCGACCAAATTGGCGATATTTTGAAAATGGGCCACGTAAGAAGTACCCTTAACCGACGAGCATGTATGCGTAGATATATGGATGTAAAGGAGGCGAAAGAGGTATGTCAGGATCGTGCCAAATGGAAGTCCGTAGTCTTTGCCTACCCCTCTGGGTGACAGGCGTGAGTGTTTATGCTTATGTTATGTTGTTTTCGGCAAGGATCTTTCCCTTTTTTTTTAAATTTTAAAACTTACATTTTCGTAAAATTTAAAAATTAACTTACCCAATATTGTTTTATATTATTCCTACAAGTTCTTTTCTAAATATCATATAATTTTTATTTTACTATAATAACTACTATAATTTTATATAGATGGCGCTATAAGTATTTTCATGCACCAGAAGGTTTTATTATTAGTGAGATATAAAAGATAGGTACATAATATGTAAATAATTACTGTGCTTGCTGCTTTCTACGCGTTTGTATTTTTTATACATGCAACGTTTCGAGCTCTTTACAGCATCCATGGTCACGAGGGAAAAATTATTAATTTAAAATTAATAATTTTGTTAGTGGTCGAACGACCCCTTGTAGATAGACACCGAAATTAGTTTATTTCTATAAAAAATAACTATTTTTATAGCATAATGTCCTACGGGATTTTGCTATGAAGAAATGCGACTGATTGAGAAACTATTTTTATTTTGCAGAAGAGCCATAAGAGCTATTTGCGACCTAAAACCGAGAGAGAATCTTAGTGAAAAATGAATACGTGCCCCAGTGAATGAGGTGGTCGCTTCCAAGCTGTTTCTAAAATATTTTTTTAAATAGTTAGTTTATAACCATTCATATTGTAATTTTTTTTAATGTCCCGCTGGGTTACTTGTTGGTTATCTGTACCAGTGGTAAAGTAAAAAATGACTTTTTAGTTTGACAAGTGATAACCCTTAAAATTACTAAACAATTTTTTATCATCATCAGCATATTTTCTTGAAATTGGTTGTAAAAGCATAACATTGTCTGATGAAAGAATTACCGATTTTTTGTAGACGAGTAACTGGTATAAAGGTTGTAGTAACTGTTAATCATTGTAACAGATCGCATACACCTCTGAACATTGCTAGCCGTTGCGAGTCTGAGTGTCTTACATTTGGCTTTCATTACATAGTGATCCGCTACTGCCTCGTTGGTCTAGTAGTCGTAATCGTGATTATTAATCAGGACGTCCTTGGTTCGAATCCCGGGGTTGAACCAGCTCCTTCCACTTGACCGCATCCAGCGCAGAGCGGCTCGAATCGTCGACGACCGAGTGCTTTCCGATCGGCTCGATTCACTGGCGCTGCGAAGAGATGTTGCATCTCTTTGCATTTTCTTTCGCATAACCATGGGGAGCGCTCTGAGTAATTGTTCGAAATAATCCAGGCAACTAAATTTCGCGAACGCAGTACGCGGCAAACGTCCCGATACCATCCACACCATCTGGATGCTTGGCGGTCCACCACTGTACGTTTCAAAAGGAGTTTTCTTCAGCGTACGACCCCTCTGTGGAATAGTTTACCACCGTCGATTTTTCCGGACCGATACAACCTGAGGACCTTCAAGAAAAGAGCTTACTCCTTTCTAAAGTGATGGCAACGCATTTGCAATTCCCCTGGTGTTGCGGTTGATCATGGGCGGCGGTAGTCACTTAACATCAGGTGAGCCGCATGCTCGTTTGCCCCCTCTTCTATAAAAAAAACCAAAATCAGTTACTTGGTTTTTCTGAAATCAGAAGAAATTCTCAGCTCGGAGTCAAGAATCCAGCAGTGTTTCGCCCACGTGCCTCGGAGAGCATGTAAAGACGTTATTCATGCGAATGTTCTCTCTCCGAAAGTATCGGATTACCGTCCCATCGAAATGTAAGAGTGAGGGAATAGAGAGTGCACCTGTGCTTGCGCATACACTTGGGCACTATATTCCCGTCCTGCGCAGATGGCGAGTCTCCGTTAACACCGGCTTCCATGACCGAAATCGGTCGGGAGTACATTATGATACTGCTATCAATCGGAACCCATGGAAAACAATCGGTACAGTAATATTATGAAATACATAAATCCAAATATCCCCTGGGAATGAGGTGATCGCTACCATGCTGGTTCTATTATAATTTATATAAAATGATAGAGCCATGCTGGAGCTATATTACTGGTATAGTTGTAGCACTAATGGGTCGGTTCGACTGGGAAGGACCGTGGTCTCACAACATACCAGCGTAAAATAGCAGCTTGATGCTGCTGTGTTATATTTATACAGTATGTCTGTGTTAACTGTGTTCGTTAGCACTACTCTTTAACCCACTGTCTAATTACTATTAGTCCATAAGTTGTAGTTACGCGTAATTAGAGGTTCACACAACGACTCGTCAGTGAAGTCACAATGTTCCAACTGAAAACCAGCGCTGCCTCTGCAGCATTGTGCTGAGTTGGAGACCTATTTGATGTCACATTTTATCTTTAAATTCTTTTTTTAATTTTTTATTTAATTTTTTTTGTTTCATTATTAATTAAAATCATGCATGTTCTGCTTATTAAATATTTTTTAATGCGTAAGCAGTCTTACACCTGTGCATGAATATTCTTTGCCCCCTTGTAATTTATATTTAAATTTCTTAAATTGTGTGTAAAGTGTGATTATCAAATACATGGTTTGGCTTTATTCTTCTTTCTGTGTTTCGTACGGGGAGTGTAGAGAACCGGAGACCCTTTTTTACTGGAAACGAGGCAATCCATCTTATCCTCACTTTATTATATATATTTTATTATATATATATATATTATATATTAGTAGTATAGTTGTAGCACGAACGGGTCGGCTCGATCATGGAAGGACCATGTACCACGTCGTATGGTGAGTGTAGAGAACCGGAGACCCTTTTCGAAGATGGAATGCCTCGTTTCCAGTAAAACGAGGCATTCCATCTTAGTCCTGACGGGTGACAACGCATCTGCATTTTGATTTGTAATCGAGGATAAATGTAGATGTCTATGGGCCGCAGCAACCACTTACCATCAGATGGACTGTGTGCTTGTTGTCAACCTTATCCTATAAAAAATTTTTTTCAAAATTATTGTAAAGATATATGTGTTTAAAAAAATATAATCCCGCTGGGTTTATTTGCTAGTTCTTTCCAGGACAGAGGTATTTTCCGAATCAGTGTTAAAAACTTAACTTTCATTAAGTAATAATGTACATACCGTGAAGTTTAGGTGTAGGAGTATCCAGAACCCCATGTCGTCCTGTGAGTGTAGTAAGAGGCGACAGAGAAAAACATATCAGGAGATACGTCGTAACGGTAATAATCTATATTGAATAGAATTATTCTATTATATCCTATTCTATGCTCGCCTTTACGATACCCACGGGATGCAATGGGGTACAGGATTCCCTTACGCCAACCATCAAACATATTATATATCTTTCATTTTTATTTCCAAAGGAAAAGTCGTAAAGTAAAGAAAATTACTTTCAGATTTATATATTTAACAACTCGGCAGTGCTTCACATAAAACTTTAACAGGGGATATAAAGACGAGACCGTAAGTTATACGGAGCAGTTATTCTGAGACGTACGCTCGGCTTTTCTTATTTCACTGGCTCTCTAACTACTAGTGTCTCTAATGGTGTATCGCAGATTTTTTCTACTTTGTTACGAGCTAGTTATAAGACTTCAAGTGGGCATAAACACTACATTTTATTATTACCTAGCTGTGCTTGCGACTTCATTCGTAAGGATATTTTTTCGAATTGTTTAACATAACATAACATAAACACTCACGCCTGTCACCCAGAGGGGTAGGCAGAGATTACGGACTTCCATTTGGCACGATCCTGATATACCTCTTTCGCCTCCTTTACATCCATATATCTACGCATACATGCTCGTCGGTTAAGGGTACTTCTAACGTGGCCCATTTTCAAAATATCGCCAATTTGGTCGACAAACTTTTTTCTAGGGCGTCCCTTCCCGACTCGTCCGTTCACATCTGCCATATAAATTTGCTTTGTCACTCTTTCATCATTCATTCTTTCTACGTGACCAAACCACCGAAGCATTCCTTTCTTAATCCTGGTCACAACATCATCTTGCATACCACATTTATCTCTTATCACGCAATTTCTCACCCTGTCATTCAGATTATACCCTAGCATATTTCTTAAAGAACGCATTTCTACAGCATTTATTCTACTTTCGTGCTTCTTCTGCCACACCCAGCTTTCACTACCATACATTAACGTAGGGACTAACACAGCGTTATGAATTACCATACGTGCCTGTTTTGACACATTCTGGTTCTTCATAATAGAGTGTAGTGCCCCATTCACTCTATTCCCTGCATTTACTCGTCGTTCTATATCCCTATCATATCTACCATCCCTGCTAAATACACATCCCAAATACACAAACTCATCCACTTGCTCAATTAACTCTCCTTCTATTCTTATTTCACATACCGTTTTGCTTTCTTCTCTTTCAAAAACCATCACTTTCGTCTTACTTGCGTTCACTTTCATTCCCCTTTCTTTTAATTCCCAGTTCATTAATGTAACCATCATTTGCAACTCAGCCGCTGATGACGCAAATATGACTTGATCATCGGCATATAAAAGGCATTTGACGGTTAACTCGCCCATTCTTAAACCACATTCTTCATCTTTCAAAGTTTGCAAACACCGGTCCATAAATAGGTTGAACAGCCAAGGGGAAGCTACACAGCCCTGTCTGACACCTTTTTGGATGCCAAACCAGTCCGAGTAGACCCCATTGATCCTGACACAAGCACTAGAGTCCCTATAAAGAGACCCTAATGCCTGTATCAAACCAGCGCTCAACCCATATGAGTTCAGTGTTTGCCATAACACATTCCTGTCCACTCTGTCATAAGCCTTTTCCAAGTCCATGAACGCACAAAAAACTTTCTGGTTTTTGGCCAAAAACTTCTCCGCAATCATGCGCATGGAAAAGACTTGATCTGTGCACCCCATTCCCTTTCTAAAACCCGCTTGCACATCCCAAATTTTTCCATCAGTTTCTTTCATAACTCTTTCAATTAACACCTTAGCATACAGTTTACCCACAATACTAAGCAAGCTGATACCGCGGTAGTTTTTGCAGTCCTGCTGTGACCCTTTTCCTTTATATATTGGTACTATAACTGCTTTACACCAGTCATCCGGTACCCGTTTTAATTCCCAACATAAATTAAACAAGGTGTACAGCAGGCCTGCCACCACTCCCTCTCCAGCCCTTAGCATCTCGAGTGATACTAATTGTTTAAAAGAAAGAATATCGGTAATTTACTCTTAGGCCAAATTTTAATTCTATGAACTAAGCCATTTTGAATTGTAGTGTGGCTGCCGGAAGACACAATAGAGGCAAATAAGAAATCCTTTGGGGCGGCCTATGTCTGTCACGGGCTAATTACAGTATATAAGTAGTCAGTGGATTGCTGATGCAACGATGCGTAGTCACCTCGTCCTTGAGGGCTGGAAACTGCTTTTCCTTTACGTGGGGAAATCCTCAAGAATATCCGCAAGCATCAGACAGGTTATGCCGGACTCCTACCGGCTAAAACCCCACGGTTTTCATCTCTTCATCCTTAGTCAGGGCTACGGAGACGCTTTCACACGTGTGGCGTAACTCGCTTCCCTTGGACACCACATAAATCCACAACGCGTATGAGGATTGAGCCACGCTCGAACATCATACCACCGCATGAAAACGATAGCGCGACCTCGATGGACAACGCCCCGCGCCAGCCGCGTCAGCGCGCGAGCCCGATCGCCGATTATTCCGCCTGCAGCTGGCATGGAAACAAGACGCGCGCGCTACTCACCTCAGTTAACTTACTTGTACGCGAAGTTAATTTCACTCTGTAAAATTATTAGCCAGTAAAAGTTGTTTTACATTGAATAACATAACTTTATTCGGAGTCACGTAATTCTTTATCCTATCCCATATTACTATTCTATTATTTATAATATTAACGTACGAGTACTTGAATACTACGATTGGGTTTGGTGGTATGGTATTACGTATACAACTCACGCCTAACCACCATACTAGCAACCCATACACGCAACCGCAAACCCGACGGCGATAGCCCTTACAGGATCCGACTCTCTCTATTTTCTGGATGTTAGCGCTGTTAGTCTATACGACTCTTACAGCTTCTTCTGACTCGGGGCTAATTAAGGATCCGACTCGATGACTTATTCATGTAGGGGCGTACGAACACACCGTACGCGCCACCTCGAGGGCCTAGGTAAGAGGTGACGGACAATCCCCGCGTCCACCACGTAAGCCTCAATTATGAGGGGTGGAGGAGAGCCTAATATGCTCTTCACCGACGTCCAGCTCTTCCGCTGCAGATTGGGATAACTGCCGTCCTTTCCTTCTCCCTCTCCGCAGCCTCATCCCCAAAATCACTTGTTCGCAGAAGGTAACGCCAGCACTCCACGCCCTCTCGCATCCAACCATAGCTTTAATGAAAACTGTGTGCGAGAGGTCATACCCCACTACCGCCACGAGATCACGACGCAACTCAACCATAGCCGGGCAATCCTAAAGGGTATGCCGCACCGTGTCCTCGTCGCTACTACATTGGTAGCACTCTGTTGTCAGCTTTTGTCCGGCTATACGGCATAGATATTTATCAAAGCAAACATGCTCGGAAAGTACCTGCACCAACCGGAAGGTCAGTGACTCGTGCCGCCTGTTCGTCCAGTCTAACAAGACCGGACAAACAGCGTTGACAGTCCTGCTTACTGCCTTCGGGTGTGCCAGACGCTCCTTCCACTTTACAAACACAAGCTGCCGAGTGTGGAACTTCCACAATTGCCACTCTCTGGGTAAACGGCGGTGCCCTCAGTGTCAAAGTTCCGTGCGAAAATCGTACATAGATGCCAAGAACTCCGCCTCTATATCTCAGGGTGAGGACTCCGCAAAACGCATGCCGCCTCATGGGAAATCGTCCGGTACCCTCGTACGACTCCCACAGTTATCGCCCTCTGGGGTCCTCTCAGGAAGGTGATGGTTCTTTCCGTAAGAGCCTCGATCTATATGGAGGGCCCCTTAGGGGGGCGGCAGCAATTCGCATCCGACCCTCCGACATTGGGTATTAGCCGCATTAAGGCAGCTGCTGCTCCTATTAGCCAGGGGGCCAAGCACATAAAGTGCTCGCGGAAGCTCCAACGGCTATCAATGATGAGTTTAAGCTACCTCATGTTGAACCCAACCTGAATACGGAGGTTAGAAACTATCTAACCTAACCTTTAACTATATTACTTAACTCGCTGACTACTGTAACCAGATTACGGCAGTGGACACACACTTGCTTGATGGTAGAAAGCCTTACCTTCTTGTAACCTGCTTTTGAGCCGCTAAATTTCAGCATCGGAAAACGCCACAAAACTCATGATACCATCCATACCATCTGGATGATTGACGGACCACCATTATGTGATATATAGAGGAAAATTTACAACAAAGAGTTGATGACCAGCAATTTTTCCAGACCGATACGACTTGGAGATCTCAATGAAAAAAGCCTACTCTTTCTTAAAAGTTTGACAACGCATCTGTAATTCCCCTTGGTTTTACAGTTGTTCTGGACGGCGTTAATCATTTACCATTAGGTGAGCTGCACATTCGTTTACTATCTCTTATATAAAAATTAATCTTTTTTTACATGTCTTTATCATTACTATTTGCTATTTGTGTGCAGGTAAATTTACCGTGTAGTGGGAAGAATATTAACTACACCTTATCGTCCCGAAGGTGTCGTAAGAGGCGACAGAGGGAAACAAATCAAAAGATTGGCAGCAACAGCTTTCTAATAACAAATAAATAACTAAAAAACTGTTGCCAACCCGCCCTCCAAGCGTGGCAACTGTGGCAAGTATCACCTTATGAAGCAATCTATGGGGGAGGCCTCTCAAGTGTACTGCTGAACCTGCCCAAAGACCGATACAAAACATAGTCCGCTTCCGAATGTTTTCATCGACTTCCGGCATGTTTTTCCAGGTGTTAACTCCATCTTATATCATGATGAACCGTCTATGAAATAAAATGTCTATATATATACTATTCAACTCGTTAAATATTTAAAGGACTTACTAAGGACTATCTTTGTTTTGTTTAGTTTTATTTAAGTTTACAATTGTTTTATTGATTCATTCAGGGACACTGTTCATGTTGAAATACGAGGATTTCAATTATGTATGAAAGTGCCGGAGCGTACACTCGAGATATGTTTATTGCATGAAACTTTTGTGTGTGCCAACGTCTTGTCTAAGATATTGTTTACAATTTTATGTTATTGTTCAGTATATATTTCAGCAAAGCGTTAAAATGATTAAATTTGTTTTTCGCTACACTTCATCATCATAAAAAGCAACAGGAAACCCTTGGTTGGTTTGGAGGTTAAGAGAACCAGTTAAGTATAGTCTTTTGTTATAGTATAAAGGTGACAAATGAGCACATAGTCCACCTGATGTTGAGTGGATGCTGTGGTCCATAGGTCACATCTATCCTCGATTAAAAATCAAAATGTAGATGCGTTATCACCTCTTAAGACTAAGATGGAATCTCACTAATCTGGTATTCAGTGTTCTACAAAGCTACGCAAACAAACAGAGTTCTACAAACAAAATAGTTTATTTTACAGTAATATATGCGTACTTCCGTGTAGTGGCACATTCCCATTTTATCTCATGCCTAAGAGTAAGTGTTATTCCAGACATGTATGGAAAATGAAATAAAAATGTTGTAACTTCAATAGACGGCGATATAATCACCTCGACTGTGCCAGACAGCGTCAAATGTCGTCAACGTAAGATGTCTTGACTGCTGTTGGCACTCTGCCAAGCGTGACGATTTCGACAAATCCTCTTTACGTCGCGGATAGGAGGGTCATGGCCAGCAGTTGACTTTTCGAGCTGATGCAGAAAAAGACGCGTGTAAAATTAAGGTTTATAATAAATGTATTCTAAAGGGGCATTTAAAAAGTATCCATTATAATATTATAAAGATGAAGAGTTTGTTTGTTTGTTTGCTCAAACGCGCTAATCTCTCGAATTTAGTGTTAGATGGGATTTATCCAAGAACGCTATAGGTTATAAACTGTCACGCTAAGATCTATAGGAGCAGAGCAACTGTCTCGCACTGTCTGTAACTCGAACCTCATTAAGGCGAAATCCTCAGTAAGTCGAAAAAAAATTTTTTTATCGGATAGTGTGACAAACGAGCACACACTCCACCTGATGGTAAGTGGCTGCTGTGGCCCATAGACATCTACATCTATCCTCAATTACGAATCCCCGTGAGGACTAAGATGGAATGCCTCGTTTTACTGGAAACGAGGCATTCCATCTTCGAAAAGGGTCTCCGGTTCTCTACACTCACCATACGACGTGGTACATGGTCCTTCCATGATCGAGCCGACCCGTTCGTGCTACAACTATACTACTAATATAACTGCAGCATGGCTCTACCAAGTATACATATATAAATTGCTATTCCCTTCCGCTGAACCCCTAAATACGCGGTATCTCGAATTATTTAGACTTTGTAACTCGAACAAAATGTTATTTCCATACGACGTATTGATAATATACATATATATTATAATACATATATATAACTCGAATTTCAAAAAGTCGTGATCGTTTCGCTCGTTCGTGCCTCGCTCCGATCGTGCTCGGCTCGGCTGGAGGGTAAGGGGACAATGAGTCATCCTTTTTCGTGCATGCAGCTAGTGTTCATAGATTTAATAGACATTGTCACGTCCAAAAAAAACACTGGCTCTCATGTTTTGTCGCACACGCATATCTGACCTCACTCCCTCCGTACACGTTTCCTCGTTCCGTTCATTTTCTTTCGCACATTCTTGTTCAGACATACTTGTCACTCATTTACAACCCTGCCATGTTTGTATGTCAAAGTACACTACTGAACATAGGCCTCCACAAAAATTGCTTCATATTGGTATTTAACTCAGTTGCCACGCTTGGCATTTATCTAGTTGTTATTATAAAGAAACGGCTGACCATCTCCCGGTTCGTTTTCCACTCGCCTCTAACGACTTATACAGAACGATATGTCCTTATAATAATTTACGTGTCAAGATTAATCAATATTAATGCCATTAAATCTATTTATTTTCAACATAAAAGCAGCCGAGCACTTGACTTCCTAATAGTTATATGGACTGACAGTCTAAAAGCGAACCGTAATGTGCTAAGTGCTTCTCAACATTAGCGGCTTTTCGTATGACACCGTGTCATATTTTAGTGAGGCCCTACATGCGTTCAATGCATTAGGTACATATACAAAGTTGAACAATTGAAATGAATAATTATATGTATATACACACACACGCACACATGATATCTTTTTTTTAACGCAAAGGCAACAAACTTGATACCACCTCTGTTAGCGTACTATTTCGATGTTTATTTTATATGCACATAAAGTTAAAAGCAACACGTGCATGAAATGCTAACAAAGGGACAAGGACGCACTTAAATGTTCCTTAAAGGGTTTTCTGAAAGGTAATTGCGGAGTCAAAGATTGGTTGCCATTAGGGTGAATGTTGTGAATTATTTACAATGTGTGAAAGATTACTACAATATATAATACTAACTTATCACAGGAGGTAACGAGATGAAACTAATGCATTGACTAAAAAGAAAATATTCTAATCTCAATCAAAGAATACCTGTGTAATATAGTAGCTTAATGCTGCTGTGTATCATATAGAGAGTGTAGAAACCGGAGACCATATTGTGTTAACAGGGTATTCTATTTCAGTCTCCAGACGGTGATAACGCATCTATAACACATGGACTGTGTGATCGTTTATCTTATTCCGTAAAAACTTTATAAAAACATACTTATAAAAACAAGTGGTTAAATATAAAAAATATACGACTGATTTCAATATGAATAAAATCAGAACATCATCAATGTATTCGAAGTCAATCAAATACTCATTATCAAGGATAACTCAAAAACTACCGGTAATATCTTGATTCAATTTATATTGGACCACATGAGAAGTACCATATACAAACACAGCTAAAACTTTTCTCTGACTACTTAACGGATCGATATCAGAGGGTAAGGATTGGAGATTGCTACAGTGATGATACAGTGATACCTTCCCATATCATATGGTGTGCCACAGGGTAGTATGCTTGGACCCACGCTATTTCTTACATATATTAATATACTATGTAATCTAAAAATTCACAATGGGAGGATCACTGCCTTTGCGGATGACACTTTTTTTCCAAGCAGATACATTGTCTGAAGTATTTAACTTCGCACAAAATGGGTTTGATTTAATAACTAAATGGCTGAAAGAATCTAAACTTATATTAAATGTCGATAAAACAAAATACATACCATTTACTACTCAAAACATCAATGTATCTGAGTTAGAATACTTCCACATTACAGCTCACTGCTGCTCCCAAATTGAAAGCCCTTGCTCCTGTCCTACCCTGTCTAGAACGAATTGCATAAAATATCTTGGCGTAATGCTTGATAACACCCTAAGCTTTCACCTTCATATTGGCCTCTTAAGTACAAGGATACGTAAGTTAATTTATATTTTTAAATATCTACGTGTTGCAGATTTTAGTGTTAGAAAAATGGAATATTTTGCACTATGCCAATCATTGTTGACATATTACATTACCATATGGGGAGGAGCACATAAAACGACCATACAATTAGAAAGGGCTCAGATGGCACTTTTAAAAGTTTGCAATTCTCTTCCATTCCGTTGTTCTACAACTGACTTTTATCAACAGTGTAATGTCTTATCTGTTCGTAAATTGTTTATATTTCACACTACGCTGCTACAACATTCTCTTATACAGTATGAGTCCTCCTATAATAATGACAAAAACATGAAATATGTAGTTTGTCCAAGTAAGCTTCTAAAGACAAAACTTTTGAATAACCATTTCTGCTTCCTGAGAGGTTACCTTTATAATAATTTAAATAAACTTTTATCAATTTACTCTCTACCAAAACATGCATGTAAACAAAAATTACAGAAGTGGTTGCTAAATATCGATTATATGTCTGCTGAAAATTTACTGAGAGTATTATCCTAAAAACACATAACCCTAACACACACACACACACACACACACACACACACACACACACACGCGCGCGCGCGCACGCATGCACGCACGCACACACACACACACTCACCACACACACACACACACACACACACACACACACACACACACACACACACACACACACACACGCACGCACGCACGCACGTAAACATACACGGTATTACACATATAGAAATAATTTAAATAATAGAATCGTTCCTTTTTGAAATTTCTTATTCTTGTATTTTTCTTGTAGTATATTTGAAAATGTAATAGGTGCTATCCGTTAGAGTGAGGGCCTGGTGATCTATAACACAGGGATTACTCTAGTATGGACACCAGTCTCTCACAAAGGTCAAAAACCCCAAAAATAATGAAAAATTATATACCTCTGTAAAGAGAAAAATAAAATGATTTATTATTATTTATCTATTTTTTTATAAAATTTAAGTGACAAACTAAATTATACCCCCTACGTAGTAGCAGTTGGCCGCCTAGGCGGTTAGTTTGAGTGGCCAGCCGCATGACGCGGTTGGAATAGCGGCTGACCGTTATGGCAGCCAACTGCGTTGAAACCGCGACGAAACCAACGTAAACGGTTATACCGCTCAAAAGGCTTATTGGACCATAAACACAATGGACGCCGTCGAGGTAGCTTGTGTTATCAATTTTTAGTCCCAAAAACAATGAAAGAAATAAAGTAAAAAAGATACTGGATTCATCATTTACATTGTTTTCGTTTTAAATCTCTATTCGAATATGATGCTACTTCAAAATTCTAAATGGCTTCTCGTTGTTGAATTTCAACAATGAATTTCTCTGTGTTCAAGTTCATGGCTGCGCACATTGATGTATATATTACACTAGATCAGTAATACCCGCGCCAAAGCGTTACCACCGCACATATGGCCACAACCATATGCCTAGCTAACGTCAGTTCAGTCTTCAGTGTGACGACAACAGATTTGAACCGAACGATTCGCGACAAAAAAAGGGTAAATGCGTAGTAAAAAAATGCGTTACAAAAAGATAATATATCAAGCGGAATCACTTTCCACACTTAGTATTAGTTCATTTTATCATATAAACGTAAAAACCGCACAAAAATAAAATAAAATATCGAATATTGCTATTTAGGTTAAATTTTGCCACTTTTCCGCCTTTATGATTTTCCCACATTAATGGAAGACTATATAATTTATGAAATAAGTTAATTTGTTAGCACTAATTTTAAAAATTATTTTTAAAAATTTAAAAATTTTAAATATTTTGAAAATTATAATAGAAACTACGTTATAACCTTCATAAAAATAATGAATTATTTTTATTTTTATTTATTCATGATTGATTTATTAATTATATTTTATTACCTACCTAATTTATATTCATAATTTTGCAGGGTATCTAAATATGCCACACGCCGTAAGAAGTGGTTGGAAATAATACGATTGCTGAGAAATGAGACAGACTGGGTGCCTTCTAAATCTACTCTGATTTGTTCAGCATTTCAGGGATCAAGACAAACTAGCACCAAAAAGTAATTACGGCCGTGTTTATTTGTCTAACGAAGCAAATCCAATGCTTTTTGTAAGTAAAGATTTAATAGGCTCGTTAATTAATATTGTGACAACATAGGTAAGATCTAAAAACACCTTTTCATAAAACTCCCATAGCAAAATGTATTGCTAACTAATTATGTACTATTATTATTATAAACTCATTTATTTCGGATTAAATTATACTGTGATGAATATTTATTATATCTCATTATTAGGTTTCATAGTGCTGTTTTGACTACAATAATTAATGGCCATTTTCAGGATGAACCACATTTTGAAAATCCGGTGGAACTTTTAGTAGAAGAAAATATGGACGATGATGTTATGGAAACCGATGAAGAAAAAGATGAAATAACTGAAACACCGCGAAAGTATAAAATGAGAAAAACAATTCAACGTTTGAAAATTGTATCTACACAAAGACTAAAAATAACAAAAAAAAAAAGGCACAGAAAATTAAAAGACTAAAAACAAAAACTAAAAAATTAAAAGACAGTTATCGAAGAAATAAAAAACGTATGTTGAGCGAAGAAGAAAAGATGCATCTAAATTTGAACGGAGAAACAGAGAAATTGATGGAAGAATTTAAAAAATCCTTTTAAACAGGAGAGGGCTTTTTAATAAATTTCCTTATGTGTTAAAGAAATTTGCATTAATAATAAAATTTTACTCCCCTGCTACCTATAAATATGTTCGATCCTCATTTAACAAAGCATTGCCGAATCCGAGAACACTAGTTAATTGGTGTAGCAAAATTAACGGGGATTCTGGATTTATGTCGGAGGCTTTTAATGTTCTTAGGGTCAAAAGTGATAATTCTAAGTCCAAGATTATTTGTAATTTAGTTATCGATGAGATGGCTATCAGTAAACAAAAAAATATCGATGGAAAGGATCATGTTGGGTAAACAACAAACCATACATAAAATCTACCAGCCTCTGCATTCGTTCTACTTCTCGTGTGTTTTAATCAAACACGGAAAATACCTATTGGATATTTTTTTACTTATGGGTTATCTTCAGCAAAACTTGCCAATATAATAAATTTGGCACTGACAAAATGCGCACAAATTAACGTCAAAGTAGCGTCAGTAACATGTAACAGCAGTCTGACTAACATTGCTGCAATGCGAGTTTTAGGATGTAACCTAAATGACCCAAATGACTTGAAAACTACTTTTAAACATTCTACAACAGGAAACGATGTGATGCTATTGTTAGACGCTTGTCATATGCTCAAACTAGTGAGAAACAGTTTTCAATCACAGAAAATATTTTTAAACAAAAATAATAACAAGATAGAATGGAAGTATTTGAAACGTTTACAAGAAATTCAAGAAATCTAAAGGGCTTAGAACAGGCAATAAATTAACCAACGGCCATATTAATTTTCGAAATCAAATCATGAAAGTTAAGCTGGCATCACAGTTGCTAAGTAATAGTGTGACTCAGTCACTTAATTTGGCCAAGGAAATTTTCTTCTAAATTTTCGGAATGTGAACCCACTGCGGAGTTTATTAAAATACACAATGAAATTTTTGATGTATTAAATTCCAAGGGAGACCCCAAAGCTTATGGATTTAAGAAAGGTCTAAAACTAACAACAAAAAAGATATATACACATTAATTGATAAATATAAAGAGTACGTTACCAACCCAAGTGTAGAAGTGAAAACAAAAAAAAAACAATCAAACGAAGGGGTCAGATACACAACATAATTATTAAAAAAAATATGAAGAAAGTGCTAAATTGCAAATTTAAAACGGGATTTTTGGGTTTTCTTATTTGTCTTGAAAGCTTAAAAGTATTGCATGCTAGGTTAATTAAGACTAACGTAATGAAATGTATCGCAACGTATAGACTTTCACAAGACCATCTAGAATTATTTTTTGGTTGTATCCAGGAAAAATGTGGGTATAATAACAATCCTAATGTTGTGCAGTTTAAATCAGCCTACAAAAAATTATTAAACCACCTTGATTTAAAAAACAGTTTTAGAGGTAACTGTTATAAATTAATATAGACACGAGTATCTTGTTTTCCACAACATCTACAATTGATAAAAACCATATAGAAGAAATCAATAAGTCTTCCTATGATCATCGCCATGATGATATTGACGAGGAAAACCACAAACTATAAAGAATAATATAAATGAAACAGATTTAGAAAAACAATGGAACGTGCTACAAAAGAATGACAACCTCTTCACAAACGTAACAAAACAATTCGTTGGATATATTTCCGGCTAAGTTGGTCGAGATCTGAAATATGAAACATGTGTAATAGTGGGGATAAGCGATCCACTATTAACAGACTCCGAGTGGTCTATATTTGCGGCTGTTTCTTGTTTCTTTATTAGAACGTTAAATATATACGTCAAATTATCTCGCATCAATATGCAGCCCGCAGTATCTCAGTAGCCGGGGATAGTTAGGAAATAAATGTTTTCTTCGCCTTCTGTGTTATGGTAGCAGCAGGGCATATATTATTTATTGCCGATTAGCCTGGCTGCTACACATGCATTAAAGCTTTACTAACTACGGAACTGGAATGGTTTCATAAATTAATTATATAAAAGATAATGGAGGATTATGTTACCCATCCAAACATGTGTTTGAAATATGCATGAGTTGTGAAATCATTATAAGACATGCCATGAAACTTTCCGACATTAATTTTTTGTCTCCTAAATTTGGTCTCATGACATTAGCTACAAAAATATTAAAAGAACTTCAAGGAAATAAATTATTAAGAGAATTTGCAATACACCCGGGGGATAATTTATCTTCAATACAAGTGAATCATTCCCTTTTTATTGATAACAGAGGGCACTTATTACAATATTTTTTCTTTCTTCTAGAACAATCCACCAGAATTTAAAGATTATTTGGTAAATATACATTATTCTTAGGATAATAAACTGAAATCATGTTCATTTTTTGCTCCATATCGTGACTTACTTGCTTACTTACACGTTAGCTTAGTGCACAACCGTGCATATTTTCTTTAAAAATATTTTTAATTAATGAAACGAATGCGTCTTGACCTATCGATGATGTCACTTAGACTAAATGACAAAAATCGGAGATATATCCTATAGGACAAAAGTTACAGACGACAATTTTGTTGCTGATGTCCGGTCTATTACCACTACATACTTAAATGTCTTTGATCCAGTCAAACCATTAACCACTGCCAACTCAAATTATATCATGGCACAACGACATACGATACTTTCTCAAGTAATGAGAAAACCTAGACGAAATAATGTAATAGAATAAAGACGGTGAAATTGTACACATATGTCTGATTCCGCTTTCTGAGCACTCGCTCTGGAAAGCGCAGCGTCTGCGAACAAAGATACTGAAACGGAAACGTCACGTACCGTCAGCTGTTTTCCCATTGGGCACGAACACAATTACATTCAGTGAAACTTTTGTCGAGCATATTATACTCGTAGTTCATGTGACACAAAACTGCGATAAAATGCATTAAATAAAAATAAAAGCTGGGATGTAAAATAATTTAATGCATATTGAGAAAATAATAAATATTTATTTCATGGCATCCACATGGGTGAAATTTAGATATATGTTATTAGAAATTATATTTAATTACATAGAAAACAATTGCCAAAAAAGTTGCATCAAATGTAAAGTACATTTTTTTTAAATAATATTTAGAAAATAACAAAGAATATATACCAACAAAAGGCAAATGTCCAGACCGAATTTCGATCACAGCAGTCAGTCTCCACCGACATGACTGCGTGCTATCTCTACAAAGTACCGGATTAAAGTATCCTAGTGCATGCGCAAGTACAATGGAGGTGAAACACCGCCAATGTCTTGACTCCGGGCTGCTACTGAAAATATCTTAACAGATAATCCAGTAACTGATTTTGGCCCGACCCAGGATACGAACACGGGAGTTTGTGATTTTATCGCGTTTATGACCACTAGACCAACAACGTATTCAGTGGCAAGAATATGACAGTAATGATAATCAAATAGAATATTTTTATAGAATCTTCATAAATACGTATATTAAACATAACAATTACAAGTTTGTGGTGCAATGCTCCAAAAGGTCACTTAGAATATGCGGGCTGTTTTTTTTATAGGGTAGGGTGA